>JAMOIN010000584.1:0-168460 GCA_024666655.1 Dascyllus trimaculatus
TTTTTTGTTCAAAATGGCCGCCATGCCACGCCCACACCGTGTGACGTATCCACGAGATTTTAATAACTTTTCATCCTGGAGGTGTGTAGATGCCACACAGCGAATTTGGTGAAAATTGGATAAAAATCCTGGGAGGAGTTTGTTAAATTCCAATGCCTGTGCACCACGTGTTCTAGTTGGCGCTGTTTAGCTTTTTTGTTCAAAATGGCCGCCATGCCACGCCCACATCGTGTGTCGCAGCCACAAGATTTTAATAACTTTTCATCCTGGATGGGTCTAGATGCCACACAGCAAATTTGGTGAAAATCGGACAAAAATCCTAGGAGGAGTTCGTTAAATTCCATTGCCTGCACACTACGTGCTCTAGGGGGCGCTGTTGAGCCTTTTTTGAAATTTTAAAAGCAGGAATGTTTTTGTCTCGGGCTACTGTACCTGTGTGCCAAATTTCATGAGTTTACGTGAAACTAGCCGTATTAACTCCACTAAAGGCCAATTTTCTAGGTGGCGCTATTGAGTCATTTTGCCATTCATATGTGTAATTCCCCCAAAATATCAAATTTTTCACCAGTCCTGATGTGTGTGCCAAATTTGGTGAGTTTTTGAGCATGTTTAGGGGGTCAAATTGAGGTTCAAAGTGGCGTAAGAAAAAGAAACCGCCAAACCGCCAAACCGCCAAACAAACCGCCAAACAAACCGCCAAACAAACCGCCAAACCGCCAAACACTAGAGGAACAATAGGGTCCTACGCACTGTAGTGCTTCGGGCCCTAATTAAAGCTGCAAGCAGCGTCAGACGGGCCCTCGCTCCTCACCGCACTCCTCTCCACACGACCTTGTCTAGGGGGCGCCGTAGAGCCGATTAGAATTTCGACTGTGCATATCTGTTGGTCTTGGGATACTATATGTATGTACCAAATTTTATGTTTGTAGGATAAAGCAGTGATTTGATATGACTATTTGAATATTTCTAGGGGGCGCTGTGGAGCCGTTTGACCACGTCCATTCCTGAATTGTATATTAAATATTAGGTCTTGAGATTAATGAGGATTTGTGTGGATTTGGTGATTTTACATGGATCCCTTCACCTCCAAAACCCATTTCGTTCCACATGGCGATTTTGTTCAAAATGGCCGCCATGCCACGCCCACACCATGTGACGTATCCACGAGATTTTAATAACTTTTCATCCTGGAGGGGTCTAGATGCCACACAGCGAATTTGGTGAAGATCGGACAAAATCCTGGGAGGAGTTCGTTAAATTCCAATGCCTGCACACAACGTGTTCCATTGTACAATGTAAAGCTTTTTTGTTCAAAATGGCCGCCATGCCACGCCCACACCATGTGACGTATCCACGAGATTTTAATAACTTTTCATCCTGGACGGGTCTAAATGCCACACAGTGAATTTGGTGAAGATCGAACAAAAATCCTGGGAGGAGTTCGTTAAATTCCAATGCCTGCCCACAGCATTTTCTAGGGGGTGCCATTGAGATTTTTTGTTCAAAATGGCCGCCATGCCACGCCCACACCATGTGACGTATCCACAAGATTTTAATAACTTGTCATCCTGGAGGGGTGTAGATGCCACACAGCGAATTTGGTGAAGATCGGACAAAAATCCTGGGAGGAGTTCGTTAAATTCCAATGCCTGCGCACAATGTGTTCCATTGTACAATGTTAAGCTTTTTTGTTCAAAATGGCCGCAATGCCACGCCCACACCGTGTGACGCAGCCACAAGAATTTAATAACTTTTCATCCTGGAGGGGTCTAGATGCCACAGAGCGAATTTGGTGAAGATCGGCCAAAAATCCTGGGAGGAGTTCGTTAAATTCCAATGCCTGCGCACCACGTGTTCTAGTGGGCGCGGTTAAGCTTTTTTGTTCAAAATGGCCGCCATGCCACGCCCACACCGTGTGACGCAGCCACAAGATTTTAATAACTTTTCATCCTGGATGGGTCTAGATGCCACACAGCGAATTTGGTGAAAATTGGATAAAAATCCTGGGACGAGTTTGTTCAATTCCAATGCCTGCGCACCACGTGTTCTAGTTGGCGCTGTTTAGCTTTTTTGTTCAAAATGGCCGCCATGCCACGCCCACACCGTGTGACGCAGCCACAAGATTTTAATAACTTTTCATCCTGGATGGGTCTAGATGCCACACAGCGAATTTGGTGAAGATCGGATAAAAATCCTGGGAGGAGTTCGATAAAATCCAATGCCTGTACACTACGTGCTCTAGGGGGCGCTGTTGAGCCTTTTTTGAAATTTTAAAAGCAGGAATGTTTTTGTCTTGGGCTACTGTACCTGTGTACCAAATTTCATGAGCTTACGTGAAACTAGCCGTATTAACTCCACTAAAGCCCAATTTTCTAGGTGGCGCTATTGAGTCATTTTGCCATTCATATGTGTAATTCCCCCAAAATATCAAATTTTTCACCAGTCTTGATGTGTGTGCCAAATTTGGTGAGTTTTTGAGCATGTTTAGGGTGTCAAATTGAGGTTCAAAGTGGCGTAAGAAAAAGAAACCGCCAAACCGCTAAACCGCCAAACCGCCAAACCGCCAAACACTAGAGGAACAATAGGGTCCTACGCACTGTAGTGCTTCGGGCCCTAATTAAAGCTGCAAGCAGCGTCAGACGGGCCCTCGCTCCTCACCGCACTCCTCTCCACACGACCTTGTCTAGGGGGCGCCGTAGAGCCGATTAGAATTTCGACTGTGCAAATCTGTTGGTCTTGGGATACTATATGTATGTACCAAATTTTATGTTTGTAGGATAAAGCAGTGATTTTATATGACTATTTGAATATTTCTAGGGGGCGCTGTGGAGCCGTTTGACCACGTCCATTCCTGAATTGTATATTAAATATTAGGTCTTGAGATTAATGAGGATTTGTGTGGATTTGGTGATTTTACATGGATCCCTTCACCTCCAAAACCCATTTCGTTCCACATGGCGATTTTGTTCAAAATGGCCGCCATGCCACGCCCACACCATGTGACGTATCCACGAGAATTTAATAACTTTTCATCCTGGAGGGGTCTAGATGCCACACAGTGAATTTGGTGAAGATCGGACAAAAATCCTGAGAGGAGTTCGTTAAATTCCAATGCCTGCGCACAACGTGTTCCATTGTACAATGTAAAGCTTTTTTGTTCAAAATGGCCGCCATGCCACGCCCACACCGTGTCATGCAGCCACAAGATTTGAATAACTTTTCATCCTGGAGGGGTCTAGATGCCACACAGCGAATTTGGTGAAGATCGAACAAAAATCCTGGGAGGAGTTCGTTAAATTCCAATGCCTGCGCACAGCATTTTCTAGGGGGTGCCATTGAGATTTTTTGTTCAAAATGGCCGCCATGCCACGCCCACACCATGTGACGTATCCAAGAGATTTTAATAACATATCATCCTTGAGGGGTGCAGATGCCACACAGTGAATTTGGTGAAGATCGGACAAAAATCCTGGGAGGAGTTCGTTAAATTCCAATGCCTGCGCACAATGTGTTCCATTGTACAATGTTAAGCTTTTTTGTTCAAAATGGCCGCAATGCCACGCCCACACCGTGTGACGCAGCCACAAGAATTTAATAACTTTTCATCCTGGAGGGGTCTAGATGCCACAGAGCGAATTTGGTGAAGATCAGCCAAAAATCCTGGGAGGAGTTCGTTAAATTCCAATCCCTGCGCACCACGTGTTGAAGTGGGCGAGGTTACGCTTTTTTGTTCAAAATGGCCGCCATGCCACGCCCACACCGTGTGACGTATCCACGAGATTTTCATAACTTTTCATCCTGGATGGGTCTAGATGCCACACAGCGAATTTGGTGAAAATTGGATAAAAATCCTGGGAGGAGTTTGTTAAATTCCAATGCCTGTGCACCACGTGTTCTAGTTGGCGCTGTTTAGCTTTTTTGTTCAAAATGGCCGCCATGCCACGCCCACACCGTGTGACGCAGCCACAAGATTTTAATAACTTTTCATCCTGGATGGGTCTAGATGCCACACAGCGAATTTGGTGAAGATCGGATAAAAATCCTGGGAGGAGTTCGATAAAATCCAATGCCTGTACACTACGTGCTCTAGGGGGCGCTGTTGAGCCTTTTTTGAAATTTTAAAAGCAGGAATGTTTTTGTCTCGGGCTACTGTACCTGTGTACCAAATTTCATGAGTTTACGTGAAACTAGCCGTATAAACTCCACTAAAGCCCAATTTTCTAGGTGGCGCTATTGAGTCATTTTGCCATTCATATGTGTAATTCCCCCAAAATATCAAATTTTTCACCAGTCTTGATGTGTGTGCCAAATTTGGTGAGTTTTTGAGCATGTTTAGGGTGTCAAATTGAGGTTCAAAGTGGCGTAAGAAAAAGAAACCGCCAAACCGCTAAACCGCCAAACCGCCAAACCGCCAAACACTAGAGGAACAATAGGGTCCTACGCACTGTAGTGCTTCGGGCCCTAATTAAAGCTGCAAGCAGCGTCAGACGGGCCCTCGCTCCTCACCGCACTCCTCTCCACACGACCTTGCCTAGGGGGCGCCGTAGAGCCGATTAGAATTTCGACTTTTCAAATCTGTTGGTCTTGGTCTTGTATGTATGTACCAAATTTTATGTTTGTATGTACCAAATTTTATGTTTGTAGGATAAAGCAGTGATTTTATATGACTATTTGAATATTTCTAGGGGGCGCTGTGGAGCCGTTTGACCACGTACATTCCTGAATTGTATATTAAATATTAGGTCTTGAGATTAATGAGGATTTGTGTGGATTTGGTGATTTTACATGGATCCCTTCACCTCCAAAACCCATTTCGTTCCACATGGCGATTTTGTTCAAAATGGCCGCCATGCCACGCCACCACCATGTGACGTATCCACGAGAATTTAATAACTTTTCATCCTGGAGGGGTCTAGATGCCACACAGTGAATTTGGTGAAGATCGGACAAAAATCCTGGGAGGAGTTCGTTAAATTCCAATGCCTGCGCACAACGTGTTCCATTGTACAATGTTAAGCTTTTTTTTTCAAAATGGCCGCCATGCCACGCCCACACCGTGTGATGCAGCCACAAGATTTTAATAACTTTTCATCCTTGAGGGGTGTAGATGCCACACAGCAAATTTGGTGAAGATCGAACAAAAATCCTGGGAGGAGTTTGTTAAATTCCAATGCCTGCGCACAGCATTTTCTAGGGGGTGCCATTGAGATTTTTTGTTCAAAATGGCCGCCATGCCACGCCCACACCATGTGACGTATCCACGAGATTTTAATAATTTGTCATCCTTGAGGGGTGCAGATGCCACACAGCGAATTTGGTGAAGATTGGACAAAAATCCTGGGAGGAGTTCGTTAAATTCCAATGCCTGCGCACAATGTGTTCCATTGTACAATGTTAAGCTTTTTTGTTCAAAATGGCCGCGATGCCACGCCCACACCGTGTGACGCAGCCACAAGAATTTAATAACTTTTCATCCTGGAGGGGTGTAGATGCCACACAGCGAATTTGGTGAAAATTGGATAAAAATCCTGGGAGGAGTTTGTTAAATTCCAATGCCTGCGCACCACGTGTTCTAGTTGGCGCTGTTTAGCTTTTTTGTTCAAAATGGCCGCCATGCCACGCCCACACCGTGTGACGCAGCCACAAGAATTTAATAACTTTTCATCCTGGATGGGTCTAGATGCCACACAGCGAATTTGGTGAAGATCGGATAAAAATCCTGGGAGGAGTTCGATAAATTCCAATGCCTGCACACTACGTGCTGTAGGGGGCGCTGTTGAGCCTTTTTTTGAAATTTTAAAAGCAGGAATGTCTTTGTCTCGGGCTACTGTACCTGTGTACCAAATTTCATGAGTTTACGTGAAACTAGCCGTATTAACTCCACTAAAGCCCAATTTTCTAGGTGGCGCTATTGAGTCATTTTGCCATTCATATGTGTAATTCCCCCAAAATATCAAATTTTTCACCATTCCTGATGTGTGTGCAAAATTTGGTGAGTTTTTGAGCATGTTTAGGGGGTCAAATTGAGGTTCAAAGTGGCGTAAGAAAAAGAAACCGCCAAACCGCCAAACCGCCAAACCGCTAAACCGCCAAACCGCCAAACACTAGAGGAACAATAGGGTCCTACGCACTGTAGTGCTTCGGGCCCTAATTAAAGCTGCAAGCAGCGTTGGACGGGCCCTCGCTCCCCCCCCGCAACGCCGCTGTGGAGACGATGGGAATGTCTAAAGCACGCACTCGTGTTCGTCTCATCCTGCTCTGCACATGTACCAAATTTCATGTCTGTACAACAAACCAGTGATTTTATATGAAATTTTAAAATTTTGCAGGGGGCGCTGTGGAGCTGTTTGAGTGCGCCACAGTGTTGAGGGATAGCCTGTCATCAAGCATATCAAGTTTCATTCATATTCGGCCATGTGCAGTCAAGTTATGAGCATTTCACACTTCATGGCCACACGCTCAAAATGGCCGCCCTGTCACGCCCACACCGTGTGACAGAAGCAGAAGATTTTAATTAAAGCTGCAAGCAGCGTCGGATGGGCCCTCGCTCCTCACCGCACTCCTCTCCACACGACCTTGTCTAGGGGGCGCCGTAGAGCCGATTAGAATTTCGACTGTGCAAATCTGTTGGTCTTGGGATACTATATGTATGTACCAAATTTTATGTTTGTAGGATAAAGCAGTGATTTTATATGAGTATTTGAATATTTCTAGGGGGCGCTGTGGAGCCGTTTGACCACGTCCATTCCTGAATTGTATATTAAATATTAGGTCTTGAGATTAATGAGGATTTGTGTGGATTTGGTGATTTTACATGGATCCCTTCACCTCCAAAACCCATTTCGTTCCACATGGCGATTTGTTCAAAATGGCCGCCATGCCACGCCCACACCATGTGACGTATCCACGAGAATTTAATAACTTTTAATCCTGGAGGGGTCTAGATGCCACACAGTGAATTTGGTGAAGATCGGAAAAAATCCTGGGAGGAGTTCGTTAAATTCCAATGCCTGCGCACAACGTGTTCCATTGTACAATGTTAAGCTTTTTTGTTCAAAATGGCCGCCATGCCACGCCCACACCGTGTGATGCAGCCACAAGATTTTAATAACTTTTCATCCTGGAGGGGTTTAGATGCCACACAGCGAATTTGGTGAAGATCGAACAAAAATCCTGGGAGGAGTTCGTTAAATTCCAATGCCTGCGCACCACGTGTTGAAGTGGGCGAGGTTACGCTTTTTTGTTCAAAATGGCCGCCATGCCACGCCCACACCGTGTGACGTATCCACGAGATTTTAATAACTTTTCATCCTGGAGGGGTGTAGATGCCACACAGCGAATTTGGTGAAAATTGGATAAAAATCCTGGGAGGAGTTTGTTAAATTCCAATGCCTGTGCACCACGTGTTCTAGTTGGCGCTGTTTAGCTTTTTTGTTCAAAATGGCCGCCATGCCACGCCCACATCGTGTGTCGCAGCCACAAGATTTTAATAACTTTTCATCCTGGATGGGTCTAGATGCCACACAGCGAATTTGGTGAAAATCGGACAAAAATCCTAGTAGGAGTTCGTTAAATTCCATTGCCTGCACACTACGTGCTCTAGGGGGCGCTGTTGAGCCTTTTTTGAAATTTTAAAAGCAGGAATGTTTTTGTCTCGGGCTACTGTACCTGTGTACCAAATTTCATGAGTTTACGTGAAACTAGCCGTATTAACTCCACTAAAGGCCAATTTTCTAGGTGGCGCTATTGAGTCATTTTGCCATTCATATGTGTAATTCCCCCAAAATATCAAATTTTTCACCAGTCCTGATGTGTGTGCCAAATTTGGTGAGTTTTTGAGCATGTTTAGGGGGTCAAATTGAGGTTCAAAGTGGCGTAAGAAAAAGAAACCGCCAAACCGCCAAACCGCCAAACAAACCGCCAAACAAACCGCCAAACCGCCAAACACTAGAGGAACAATAGGGTCCTACGCACTGTAGTGCTTCGGGCCCTAATTAAAGCTGCAAGCAGCGTCAGACGGGCCCTCGCTCCTCACCACACTCCTCTCCACACGACCTTGTCTAGGGGGCGCCGTAGAGTCGATTAGAATTTCGACTGTGCAAATCTGTTGGTCTTGGGATACTATATGTATGTACCAAATTTTTTGTTTGTAGGATAAAGCAGTGATTTTATATGACTATTTGAATATTTCTAGGGGGCGCTGTGGAGCAGTTTGACCACGTCCATTCCTGAATTGTATATTAAATATTAGGTCTTGAGATTAATGAGGATTTGTGTGGATTTGGTGATTTTACATGGATCCCTTCACCTCCAAAACCCATTTCGTTCCACATGGCGATTTTGTTCAAAATGGCCGCCATGCCACGCCCACACCATGTGACGTATCCACGAGAATTTAATAACTTTTCATCCTGGAGGGGTTTAGATGCCACACAGTGAATTTGGTGAAGATCGTACAAAAATCCTGGGAGGAGTTCGTTAAATTCCAATGCCTGCGCACAACGTGTTCCATTGTACAATGTTAAGCTTTTTTGTTCAAAATGGCCGCCATGCCACGCCGACACCGTGTGATGCAGCCACAAGATTTTAATAACTTTTGATCCTGGAGGGGTGTCGATGCCACACAGGGAATTTGGTGAAGATCGGCCAAAAATCCTGGGAGGAGTTTGTTAAATTCCAATGCCTGCGCACCACGTGTTGAAGTGGGCGAGGTTAAGCTTTTTTGTTCAAAATGGCCGCCATGCCACGCCCACACCATGTGACGTATCCACGAGAATTTAATAACTTTTCATCCTGGAGGGGTCCAGATGCCACACAGTGAATTTGGTGAAGATCGGACAAAAATCGTGGGAGGAGTTCGTTAAATTCCAATGCCTGCGCACAACGTGTTCCATTGTACAATGTTAAGCTTTTTTGTTCAAAATGGCCGCCATGCCACGCCCACACCGTGTGATGCAGCCACAAGATTTTAATAACTTTTCATCCTGGAGGGGTTTAGATGCCACACAGCAAATTTGGTGAAGATCGGATAAAAATCCTGGGAGGAGTTCGATAAATTCCAATGCCTGCACACTACGTGCTCTAGGGGGCGCTGTTGAGCCTTTTTTGAAATTTTAAAAGCAGGAATGTTTTTGTCTCGGGCTACTGTACCTGTGTACCAAATTTGATGAGTTTACGTGAAACTAGCCGTATTAACTCCACTAAAGCCCAATTTTCTAGGTGGCGCTATTGAGTCATTTTGCCATTCATATGTGTAATTCCCCCAAAATATGAAATTTTTCACCAGTCTTGATGTGTGTGCCAAATTTGGTGAGTTTTTGAGCATGTTTAGGGGGTCAAATTGAGGTTCAAAGTGGCGTAAGAAAAAGAAACCGCCAAACCGCCAAACCGCCAAACCGCTAAACCGCCAAACCGCCAAACCGCCAAACACTAGAGGAACAATAGGGTCCTACGCACTGTAGTGCTTCGGGCCCTAATTAAAGCTGCAAGCAGCGTCGGACGGGCCCTCGCTCCCCCCCCCCGCACCGCCGCTCTGAAGATGATAGGAATCTTTAAAGTACACAGTTGTGTTACTGCTCTGCACATGTACCAAATTTCATGTCTGTAGGATAAAGCTATGACTTTATATGAATTTTTGAAATTTCTAGGGGGCGCTGTGGGGCTGGTTGGCTGCGCCCGAGTGTTGATGGATAGCCTGTCATAAAACATATCAAGTTTCATTCACATCTGATCATGTGCAATGAAGTTATGAGCATTTCACACTTCATGGTCGCACGCTCAAAATGGCTGCCATGCCACGCCCACACCATGTGAGGCAGCTACGAGATTTTAATAACTTTTCATCCTGGAAGGGTCTAGATGCCACACAGCGAATTTGGTGAAGATCGGATAAAAATCCTGGGAGGAGTTCGTTAAATTCCAATGTGTCCAAATGACTTTGTCTAGGGGTCGCCGTAGAGCTCATTGGAATTTCGACTGTGTAAATCTGTTGGTCTCGGGTTCGTATGTGTATATTCCAAATTTCATGTTTGTAGAATAAAACAGTGATTTTTTATGAGTATTTGAATATTTGTAGGGGGCGCTGTGGAGCCGTTTGAACACGTCCATTCATGAATTGCATATTAAATGTTAGTTCTTGAGATTAATGAGGACTTGTGTGGATTTGGTGATTTTACATGGATCCCTTCACCTCCAAATCTCATTTTGTTCAACATGGCAAGTTTGCTCAAAATTACCGCCATGCCACGCCCACACCGTGTGACGCAGCCACGAGATTTTAATAACTTTTCTTCTTGGATGGGTCTAGATGCCACACAGCGAATTTGGTGAAGATCGGATACAAATCCTGGGAGGAGTTCGTTAAATTCCAATGTCTCCACACGACTTTTTCTAGGGGGCGCTATAGAGCCGATTTGAATTTCGACTGTGCAAATTTGTTGGACTCGGGATTCTATATGTATGTGCTTAATTTCATGTTTGTAGGATACAGCAGTGATTTTTTATGAGTATTTGAATATTTGCAGGGGGAGCTGTGGAGCCGTTTGACCATGTCCATTCATGAATTGTATATTAAACCTTAGCGTTTGAGATTGATGAGGATTTGTGTGGATTTGGTGATATTAGGTGGATCCTTTCATCTCCAAAACTCATTTCATTCCATGTGGCAAAATTGGTGAAAATGGACGCCATGCCACGCCCACACCGTGTGACGCAGCCACAAGATTTTAATAACTTTTCATCCTGGATGGGTTTAGATGCCACACAGCGAATTTGGTGAAGACCAGATAAAAATCCTAGGAGGAGTTCGTTAAATTCCACTGCCTGCGCACCACGTTTTCTAGGGGGCGCCGTGGAGCTTTTTCAAAATTTTAAAAGCAGGAATGTTTTTGTCTCGGGCTACTGTACCTGTGTACCAAATTTGATGAGTTTACGTGAAACTAGCCGTATTAACTCCACTAAAGCCCAATTTTCTAGGTGGCGCTATTGAGTCATTTTGCCATTCATATGTGTAATTCCCCCAAAATATGAAATTTTTCACCAGTCTTGATGTGTGTGCCAAATTTGGTGAGTTTTTGAGCATGTTTAGGGGGTCAAATTGAGGTTCAAAGTGGCGTAAGAAAAAGAAACCGCCAAACCGCCAAACCGCCAAACCGCTAAACCGCCAAACCGCCAAACACTAGAGGAACAATAGGGTCCTACGCACTGTAGTGCTTCGGGCCCTAATTAAAGCTGCAAGCAGCGTCGGACGGGCCCTCGCTCCCCCCCCCCGCACCGCCGCTCTGAAAATGATAGGAATCTTTAAAGTACACAGTTGTGTTACTGCTCTGCACATGTACCAAATTTCATGTCTGTAGGATAAAGCTATGACTTTATATGAATTTTTGAAATTTCTAGGGGGCGCTGTGGGGCTGGTTGGCTGCGCCCGAGTGTTGATGGATAGCCTGTCATAAAACATATCAAGTTTCATTCACATCTGATCATGTGCAATGAAGTTATGAGCATTTCACACTTCATGGTCGCACGCTCAAAATGGCCGCCATGCCACGCCCACGCCGTGTGAGGCAGCTACGAGATTTTAATAACTTTTCATCCTGGAAGGGTCTAGATGCCACACAGCGAATTTGGTGAAGATCGGATAAAAATCCTGGGAGGAGTTCGTTAAATTCCAATGTGTCAAAATGACTTTGTCTAGGGGGCGCTATAGAGCTCATTGGAATTTCGACTGTGTAAATCTGTTGGTCTCGGGTTCGTATGTGTATATTCCAAATTTCATGTTTGTAGAATAAAACAGTGATTTTTTATGAGTATTTGAATATTTGTAGGGGGCGCTGTGGAGCCGTTTGAACACGTCCATTCATGAATTGCATATTAAATGTTAGTTCTTGAGATTAATGAGGACTTGTGTGGATTTGGTGATTTTACATGGATCCCTTCACCTCCAAATCTCATTTTGTTCAACATGGCAAGTTTGCTCAAAATTACCGCCATGCCACGCCCACACCGTGTGACGCAGCCACGAGATTTTAATAACTTTTCATCCTGGATGGGTCTAGATGCCACACAGCAAATTTGGTGAAGATCGGATAAAAATCCTGGGAGGAGTTCGATAAATTCCAATGCCTGCACACTACGTGCTCTAGGGGGCGCTGTTGAGCCTTTTTTGAAATTTTAAAAGCAGGAATGTTTTTGTCTCGGGCTACTGTACCTGTGTACCAAATTTGATGAGTTTACGTGAAACTAGCCGTATTAACTCCACTAAAGCCCAATTTTCTAGGTGGCGCTATTGAGTCATTTTGCCATTCATATGTGTAATTCCCCCAAAATATCAAATTTTTCACCAGTCTTGATGTGTGTGCCAAATTTGGTGAGTTTTTGAGCATGTTTAGGGGGTCAAATTGAGGTTCAATTTGGCGTAAGAAAAATAAAGAAAGAAACAGAGCAGGAACAATAGGGCCTTTGCCCTGCAAGGCAAAGGCAGCGTTCAGTGTTTCACACTGATCGCTGCCCTTTGCCTTT
Source organism: Dascyllus trimaculatus (assembly GCA_024666655.1). Lineage (NCBI taxonomy): Eukaryota > Metazoa > Chordata > Actinopteri > Pomacentridae > Dascyllus > Dascyllus trimaculatus. The sequence goes on from JAMOIN010000584.1 coordinate 12,517, forward strand.
TCGGGCTCGGGCCCTAATTAAAGCTGCAAGCAGCGTCGGACGGGCCCTCGCTCCCCCCCCCGCACCGCCGCTCTGGAGATGATAGGAATCTTTAAAGTACACAGTTGTGTTACTGCTCTGCACATGTACCAAATTTCATGTCTGTAGGATAAAGCGGTGATTTTATATGAATTTTTGAAATTTCCAGGGGGCGCTGTGGAGCTGTTTGGCTGCGCCCAAGTGTTGATGGATAGCCTGTCATAAAACATATCACGTTTCATTCACATCTGATCATGTGCAATGAAGTTATGAGCATTTCACACTTCATGGTCGCACGCTCAAAATGGCTGCCATGCCACGACCACACCATGTGAGGCAGCTACGACATTTTAATAACTTTTCATCCTGGAAGGGTCTAGATGCCACACTGCGAATTTGGTGAAGATCGGATAAAAATCCTGGGAGGAGTTCGTTAAATTCCAATGTGTCCAAATGACTTTGTCTAGGGGGCGCTGTAGAGCTCATTGGAATTTCGACTGTGTAAATCTGTTGGTCTCGGGTTCGTATGTGAAGATTCCAAATTTCATGTTTGTAGAATAAAACAGTGATTTTTTATGAGTATTTCAATATTTGTAGGGGGCGCTGTGGAGCCGTTTGAACACGTCCATTCATGAATTACATATTAAATGTTAGTTCTTGAGATTAATGAGGACTTGTGTGGATTTGGTGATTTTACATGGATCCCTTCACCTCCAAATCTCATTTCGTTCAACATGGCAAGTTTGCTCAAAATTACCGCCATGCCACGCCCACACCGTGTGACGCAGCCACGAGATTTTAATAACTTTTCTTCTTGGATGGGTCTAGATGCCACACAGCGAATTTGGTGAAGATTGGATACAAATCCTGGGAGGAGTTTGTTAAATTCCAATGTCTCCACACGACTTTTTCTAGGGGGCGCTATAGAGCCGATTTGAATTTCGACTGTGCAAATTTGTTGGACTCGGGATTCTATATGTATGTACCAAATTTCATGTTTGTAGGATACAGCAGTGATTTTTTATGAGTGTTTTAATATTTGCAGGGGGCGCTGTGGAGCCGTTTGACCATGTCCATTCATGAATTGTATATTAAACCTTAGCGTTTGAGATTGATGAGGATTTGTGTGGATTTGGTGATATTAGGTGGATCCTTTCATCTCCAAAACTCATTTTATTCCATGTGGCAAAATTGGTGAAAATGGACGCCATGCCACGCCCACACCGTGTGACGCAGCCACAAGATTTTAATAACTTTTCATCCTGGAGGGGTCGAGATGCCACACAGCGAATTTGGTGAAGACCGGATAAAAATCCTAGGAGGAGTTCGTTAAATTCCAATGCCTGCGCACCACGTTTTCTAGGGGGCGCCATGGAGCTTTTTCAAAATTTCAAAAGCAGGAATGTTTTTGTCTCGGGCTACTGTACCTGTGTACCAAATTTCATAGCTGTACGTGAAACTAGCCGTATTAACTCCACTAAAGACCAACTTTTAAGGTGGCGCTATTGAGTCATTTTGCCATTCATATGTGCAATTCCCCCGAAATATGAAATTTTTCGCCAGTCCTGATGTGTGTGCAAAATTTGGTGAGTTTTTGAGCATGTTTAGGGGGTCAAATTGAGGTTCAATTTGGCGTAAGAAAAATAAAGAAAGAAACAGAGCAGGAACAATAGGGCCTTTGCCCTGCAAGGCAAAGGCAGCGTTCAGTGTTTCACACTGATCGCTGCCCTTGCCTTTTCGGGCTCGGGCCCTAATTAAAGCTGCAAGCAGCGTCGGACGGGCCCTCGCTCCTCACCGCACTCCTCTCCACACGACCTTGTCTAGGGGGCGCCGTAGAGCCAATTAGAATTTCGACTGTGCAAATCTGTTGGTCTTGGGATACTATATGTATGTACCAAATTTTTTGTTTGTAGGATAAAGCAGTGATTTTATATGACTATTTGAATATTTCTAGGGGGCGCTGTGGAGCCGTTTGACCACGTCCATTCCTGAATTGTATATTAAATATTAGGTCTTGAGATTAATGAGGATTTGTGTGGATTTGGTGATTTTACATGGATCCCTTCACCTCCAAAACCCATTTCGTTCCACATGGCGATTTTGTTCAAAATGGCCGCCATGCCACGCCCACACCATGTGACGTATCCACGAGAATTTAATAACTTTTAATCCTGGAGGGGTCTAGATGCCACACAGTGAATTTGGTGAAGATCGGAAAAAAATCCTGGGAGGAGTTCGTTAAATTCCAATGCCTGCGCACAACGTGTTCCATTGTACAATGTTAAGCTTTTTTGTTCAAAATGGCCGCCATGCCACGCCCACACCGTGTGATGCAGCCACAAGATTTTAATAACTTTTCATCCTGGAGGGGTTTAGATGCCACACAGCGAATTTGGTGAAGATCGAACAAAAATCCTGGGAGGAGTTCGTTAAATTCCAATGCCTGCGCACCACGTGTTCAAGTGGGCGAGGTTACGCTTTTTTGTTCAAAATGGCCGCCATGCCACGCCCACACCGTGTGACGTATCCACGAGATTTTAATAACTTTTCATCCTGGAGGGGTGTAGATGCCACACAGCGAATTTGGTGAAAATTGGATAAAAATCCTGGGAGGAGTTTGTTAAATTCCAATGCCTGTGCACCACGTGTTCTAGTTGGCGCTGTTTAGCTTTTTTGTTCAAAATGGCCGCCATGCCACGCCCACATCGTGTGTCGCAGCCACAAGATTTTAATAACTTTTCATCCTGGATGGGTCTAGATGCCACACAGCGAATTTGGTGAAAATCGGACAAAAATCCTAGGAGGAGTTCGTTAAATTCCATTGCCTGCACACTACGTGCTCTAGGGGGCGCTGTTGAGCCTTTTTTGAAATTTTAAAAGCAGGAATGTTTTTGTCTCGGGCTACTGTACCTGTGTACCAAATTTCATGAGTTTACGTGAAACTAGCCGTATTAACTCCACTAAAGGCCAATTTTCTAGGTGGCGCTATTGAGTCATTTTGCCATTCATATGTGTAATTCCCCCAAAATATCAAATTTTTCACCAGTCCTGATGTGTGTGCCAAATTTGGTGAGTTTTTGAGCATGTTTAGGGGGTCAAATTGAGGTTCAAAGTGGCGTAAGAAAAAGAAACCGCCAAACCGCCAAACCGCCAAACAAACACTAGAGGAACAATAGGGTCCTACGCACTGTAGTGCTTCGGGCCCTAATTAAAGCTGCAAGCAGCGTCGGACGGGCCCTCGCTCCCCCCCCCGCACCGCCGCTCTGAAGATGACAGGAATCTTTAAAGTACACAGTTGTGTTACTGCTCTGCACATGTACCAAATTTCATGTCTGTAGGATAAAGCGATGATTTTATATGAATTTTTGAAATTTCTAGGGGGCGCTGTGGGGCTGTTTGGCTGCGCCCGAGTGTTGATGGATAGCCTGTCATAAAACATATCAAGTTTCATTCACATCTGATCATGTGCAATGAAGTTATGAGTATTTCACACTTCATGGTCGCACGCTCAAAATGGCTGCCATGCCACGCCCACACCATGTGAGGCAGCTACGAGATTTTAATAACTTTTCATCCTGGAAGGGTCTAGATGCCACACTGCGAATTTGGTGAAGATCGGATAAAAATCCTGGGAGGAGTTCGTTAAATTCCAATGTGTCCAAATGACTTTGTCTAGGGGGTGCTGTAGAGCTCATTGGAATTTCGACTGTGTAAATCTGTTGGTCTCGGGTTCGTATGTGTATATTCCAAATTTCATGTTTGTAGAATAAAACAGTGATTTTTTATGAGTATTTGAATATTTGTAGGGGGCGCTGTGGAGCCGTTTGAACATGTCCATTCATGAATTGCATATTAAATGTTAGTTCTTGAGATTAATGAGGACTTGTGTGGATTTGGTGATTTTACATGGATCCCTTCACCTCCAAATCTCATTTTGTTCAACATGGCAAGTTTGCTCAAAATTACCGCCATGCCACGCCCACACCGTGTGACGCAGCCACGAGATTTTAATAACTTTTCTTCTTGGATGGGTCTAGATGCCACACAGCGAATTTGGTGAAGATCGGATACAAATCCTGGGAGGAGTTCGTTAAATTCCAATGTCTCCACACGACTTTTTCTAGGGGGCGCTATAGAGCCGATTTGAATTTCGACTGTGCAAATTTGTTGGACTCGGGATTCTATATGTATGTACGAAATTTCATGTTTGTAGGATACAGCAGTGATTTTTTATGAGTATTTCAATATTTGCAGGGGGCGCTGTGGAGCCGTTTGACCATGTCCATTCATGAATTGTATATTAAACCTTAGCGTTTGAGATTGATGAGGATTTGTGTGGATTTGGTGATATTAGGTGGATCCTTTCATCTCCAAAACTCATTTCATTCCATGTGGCAAAATTGGTGAAAATGGACGCCATGCCACGCCCACACCGTGTGACGCAGCCACAAGATTTTAATAACTTTTCATCCTGGAGGGGTCCAGATGCCACACAGTGAATTTGGTGAAGATCGGACAAAAATCCTAGGAGGAGTTCGTTAAATTCCAATGCCTGCACACAAAGTGTTCCATTGTACAATGTTAAGCTTTTTTGTTCAAAATGGCCGCCATGCCACGCCCACACCGTGTGATGCAGCCACAAGATTTTAATAACTTTTCATCCTGGAGGGGTCTAGATGCCACCCAGCGAATTTGGTGAAGATCGGCCAAAAATCCTGGGAGGAGTTTGTTAAATTCCAATGCCTGCGCACCCCGTGTTGAAGTGGGCGAGGTTAAGCTTTTTTGTTCAAAATGGCCGCCATGCCACGCCCACACCGTGTGACCCAGCCACAAGATTTTAATAACTTTTCATCCTGGAGGGGTCTAGATGCCACACAGCGAATTTGGTGAAGATCGAACAAAAATCCTGGGAGGAGTTTGTTAAAATCCAATGCCTGCGCACAGCATTTTCTAGGGGGTGCCATTGAGATTTTTTGTTCAAAATGGCCGCCATGCCACGCCCACACCATGTGACGTATCCACGAGATTTTAATAACTTGTCATCCTTGAGGGGTGCAGATGCCACACAGCGAATTTGGTGAAGATCGGACAAAAATCCTGGGAGGAGTTCGTTAAATTCCAATGCCTGCGCACCACGTGTTGAAGTGGGCGAGGTTAAGCTTTTTTGTTCAAAATGGCCGCCATGCCACGCCCACACCGTGTGACGCAGCCACAAGATTTTAATAACTTTTCATCCTGGATGGGTCTAGATGCCACACAGCAAATTTGGTGAAGATCGGATAAAAATCCTGGGAGGAGTTCGATAAATTCCAATGCCTGCACACTACGTGCTCTAGGGGGCGCTGTTGAGCCCTTTTTGAAATTTTAAAAGCAGGAATGTTTTTGTCTCGGGCTACTGTACCTGTGTACCGAATTTCATGAGTTTACGTGAAACTAGCCGTATTAACTCCACTAAAGCCCAATTTTCTAGGTGGCGCTATTGAGTCATTTTGCCATTCATATGTGTAATTCCCCCAAAATATCAAATTTTTCACCAGTCTTGATGTGTGTGCCAAATTTGGTGAGTTTTTGAGCATGTTTAGGGGGTCAAATTGAGGTTCAAAGTGGCGTAAGAAAAAGAAACCGCCAAACCGCCAAACCGCCAAACACTAGAGGAACAATAGGGTCCTACGCACTGTAGTGCTTCGGGCCCTAATTAAAGCTGCAAGCAGCGTCAGACGGGCCCTCGCTCCTCACCGCACTCCTCTCCACACGACCTTGTCTAGGGGGCGCCGTAGAGCCGATTAGAATTTCGACTGTGCAAATCTGTTGGTCTCGGGATACTATATGTATGTACCAATTTTATGTTTGTAGGATAAAGCAGTGATTTTATATGACTATTTGAATATTTCAAGGGGGCGCTGTGGAGCCGTTTGACCACGTCCATTCCTGAATTGTATATTAAATATTAGGTCTTGAGATAAATGAGGATTTGTGTGGATTTGGTGATTTTACATGGATCCCTTCACCTCCAAAACCCATTTCGTTCCACATGGCGATTTTGTTCAAAATGGCCGCCATGCCACGCCCACACCATGTGACGTATCCACGAGAATTTAATAACTTTTCATCCTAGAGGGGTCTAGATGCCACACAGCGAATTTGGTGAAGATCGGACAAAAATCCTGGGAGGAGTTTGTTAAATTCTAATGCCTGCACACCACGTGTTGAAGTGGGCGAGGTTAAGCTTTTTTGTTCAAAATGGCCGCCATGCCACGCCCACACCATGTGACGTATCCACGAGAATTTAATAACTTTTCATCCTGGAGGGGTGTAGATGCCACACAGTGAATTTGGTGAAGATCGAACAAAAATCCTGGGAGGAGTTCGTTAAATTGCAATGCCTGCGAAAAGCATTTTCTAGGGGGTGCCATTGAGATTTTTTGTTCAAAATGGCCGCCATGCCACGCCCACACCGTGTGACGCAGCCACGAGATTTTAATAACTTTTAATCCTGGAGGGTTTTAAATGCCACACAGCGAATTTGGAGAAGATCGGACAAAAAATCCTGGGAGGAGTTCGTTAAATTCCAATGCCTGCGCACCACGTGCTCTAGGGGGCGCCGTTGAGCATTTTTGTTCAAAATGGCCGCCCTGCCACGCCCACACCGTGTGACGCAGCCACGAGATTTTAATAACTTTTCATCCTGGATGGGTCTAGATGCCACACAGCAAATTTGGTGAAGATGTGACAAAAATCCTGGGAGGAGTTCATTAAATTCCAATGCCTGTTCCTTTTCTAGGGGGCGCCGTTGAGCTTTTTTGAAATTTCAAAACAGGAATGTTTTCCTCTTGGGCTACTGTACCTGTGTACCGAATTTCATAGCTGTACGTGAAACTAGCCGTATTAACTCCACTAAATCCCAATTTTCAAGGTGGCGCTATTGAGTCATTTTGCCATTCATATGTGTAATTCCCCCAAAATATCAAATTTTTCACCATTCCTGATGTGTGTGCAAAATTTGGTGAGTTTTTGAGCATGTTTAGGGGGTCAAATTGAGGTTCAAAGTGGCGTAAGAAAAAGAAACCGCCAAACCGCCAAACCGCTAAACCGCCAAACCGCCAAACACTAGAGGAACAATAGGGTCCTACGCACTGTAGTGCTTCGGGCCCTAATTAAAGCTGCAAGCAGCGTCGAACGGGCCCTCGCTCCTCACCGCACTCCTCTCCACACGACCTTGTCTAGGGGGCGCCGTAGAGCCGATTAGAATTTCGACTGTGCAAATCTGTTGGTCTTGGGATACTATATGTATGTACCAAATTTTATGTTTGTAGGATAAAGCAGTGATTTTATATGACTATTTGAATATTTGTAGGGGGCGCTGTGGAGCCGTTTGACCACGTCCATTCCTGAATTGTATATTAAATATTAGGTCTTGAGATAAATGAGGATTTGTGTGGATTTGGTGATTTTACATGGATCCCTTCACCTCCAAAACCCATTTCGTTCCACATGGCGATTTTGTTCAAAATGGCTGCCATGCCACGCCCACACCATGTGACGTATCCACGAGAATTTAATAACTTTTCATCCTGGAGGGTTCCAGACTCCACACAGTGAATTTGGTGAAGATCGGACAAAAATCCTGGGAGGAGTTTGTTAAATTCTAATGCCTGCACACCACGTGTTGAAGTGGGCGAGGTTAAGCTTTTTTGTTCAAAATGGCCGCCATGCCACGCCCACACCATGTGACGTATCCACGAGAATTTAATAACTTTTCATCCTGGAGGGGTGTAGATGCCACACAGTGAATTTGGTGAAGATCGAACAAAAATCCTGGGAGGAGTTCGTTAAATTGCAATGCCTGCGAAAAGCATTTTCTAGGGGGTGCCATTGAGATTTTTTGTTCAAAATGGCCGCCATGCCACGCCCACACCATGTGACGTATCCACGAGATTTTAATAACTTGTCATCCTTGAGGGGTGCAGATGCCACACAGCGAATTTGGTGAAGATCGGACAAAAATCCTGGGAGGAGTTCGTTAAATTCCAATGCCTGCGCACCACGTGTTGAAGTGGGCGAGGTTAAGCTTTTTTGTTCAAAATGGCCGCCATGCCACGCCCACACCGTGTGACGCAGCCACAAGATTTTAATAACTTTTCATCCTGGATGGGTCTAGATGCCACACAGCAAATTTGGTGAAGATCGGATAAAAATCCTGGGAGGAGTTCGATAAATTCCAATGCCTGCACACTACGTGCTCTAGGGGGCGCTGTTGAGCCCTTTTTGAAATTTTAAAAGCAGGAATGTTTTTGTCTCGGGCTACTGTACCTGTGTACCGAATTTCATGAGTTTACGTGAAACTAGCCGTATTAACTCCACTAAAGCCCAATTTTCTAGGTGGCGCTATTGAGTCATTTTGCCATTCATATGTGTAATTCCCCCAAAATATCAAATTTTTCACCAGTCTTGATGTGTGTGCCAAATTTGGTGAGTTTTTGAGTATGTTTAGGGGGTCAAATTGAGGTTCAAAGTGGCGTAAGAAAAAGAAACCGCCAAACCGCCAAACCGCCAAACACTAGAGGAACAATAGGGTCCTACGCACTGTAGTGCTTCGGGCCCTAATTAAAGCTGCAAGCAGCGTCAGACGGGCCCTCGCTCCTCACCGCACTCCTCTCCACACGACCTTGTCTAGGGGGCGCCGTAGAGCCGATTAGAATTTCGACTGTGCAAATCTGTTGGTCTCGGGATACTATATGTATGTACCAATTTTATGTTTGTAGGATAAAGCAGTGATTTTATATGACTATTTGAATATTTCAAGGGGGCGCTGTGGAGCCGTTTGACCACGTCCATTCCTGAATTGTATATTAAATATTAGGTCTTGAGATAAATGAGGATTTGTGTGGATTTGGTGATTTTACATGGATCCCTTCACCTCCAAAACCCATTTCGTTCCACATGGCGATTTTGTTCAAAATGGCCGCCATGCCACGCCCACACCATGTGACGTATCCACGAGAATTTAATAACTTTTCATCCTGGAGGGGTCTAGATGCCACACAGCGAATTTGGTGAAGATCGGACAAAAATCCTGGGAGGAGTTTGTTAAATTCTAATGCCTGCACACCACGTGTTGAAGTGGGCGAGGTTAAGCTTTTTTGTTCAAAATGGCCGCCATGCCACGCCCACACCATGTGACGTATCCACGAGAATTTAATAACTTTTCATCCTGGAGGGGTGTAGATGCCACACAGTGAATTTGGTGAAGATCGAACAAAAATCCTGGGAGGAGTTCGTTAAATTGCAATGCCTGCGAAAAGCATTTTCTAGGGGGTGCCATTGAGATTTTTTGTTCAAAATGGCCGCCATGCCACGCCCACACCATGTGATGTATCCACGAGATTTTAATAACTTGTCATCCTGGAGGGGTGTAGATGCCACACAGCGAATTTGGTGAAGATCGGACAAAAATCCTGGGAGGAATTCGTTAAATTCCAATGCCTGCGCACAATGTGTTCCATTGTACAATATTAAGCTTTTTTGTTCAAAATGGCCGCCATGCCACGCCCACACCGTGTGAGGCAGCCACAAGAATTTAATAACTTTTCATCCTGGAGGGGTCTAAATGCCACACAGCGAATTTGGTGAAGATCGGCCAAAAATCCTGGGAGGAGTTCGTTAAATTCCAATGCCTGCGCACCACGTGTTGAAGTGGGCGAGGTTAAGCTTTTTTGTTCAAAATGGCCGCCATGCCACGCCCACACCGTGTGACGTATCCACAAGATTTTAATAACTTTTCATCCTGGAGGGGTGTAGATGCCACACAGCGAATTTGGTGAAAATTGGATAAAAATCCTGGGAGGAGTTTGTTAAATTCCAATGCCTGCGCACCACGTGCTCTAGTTGGCGCTGTTTAGCTTTTTTGTTCAAAATGGCCGCCATGCCACGCCCACACCGTGTGACGCAGGCACAAGATTTTAATAACTTTTCATCCTGGAGGGGTTTAGATGCCACACAGCAAATTTGGTGAAGATCGGATAAAAATCCTGGGAGGAGTTCGTTAAATTCCAATGCCTGTGCACCACATGCTGCAGGGGGCGCTGTTGAGCTTTTTTTGAAATTTCAACAGCAGGAATTTTTTTGTCTTGGGCTACTGTACATGTGTACCAAATTTCATGAGTTGACGTGAAACTAGCCGTATTAACTCCACTAAAGCTCAATTTTCTAGGTGGCGCTATTGAGTCATTTTGCCATTCAGATATGTAATTCCCCCAAAATCTCAAATTTTTCGCCAGTCCTGATGTGTGTGCCAAATTTGGTGAGTTTTTGAGCATGTTTAGGGGGTCAAATTGAGGTTCAAAGTGGCGAAAGAAAAACTAAAGCTGCAAGCAGCATCAGACGGGCCCTCGCTCCTCACCGCACTCCTCTCCACACGACCTTGTCTAGGGGGCGCCGTAGAGCCGATTATAATTTTGACTGTGCAAATCTGTTGGTCTTGGGATAATATATGTATGTACCAAATTTTATATTTGTAGGATAAAGCAGTGATTTTATATGACTATTTGAATATTTCTAGGGGGCGCTGTGGAGCCGTTTGACCACGTCCATTCCTGAATTGTATATTAAATATTAGGTCTTGAGATTAATGAGGATTTGTGTGGATTTGGTGATTTTACATGGATCCCTTCACCTCCAAAACCCATTTCGTTCCACATGGCGATTTTGTTCAAAATGGCCGCCATGCCACGCCCACACCATGTGACGTATCCACGAGAATTTAATAACTTTTCATCCTGGAGGGGTCTAGATGCCACACAGTGAATTTGGTGAAGATCGGACAAAAATCCTGGGAGGAGTTCGTTAAATTCCAATGCCTGCGCACAACGTGTTCCATTGTACAATGTTAAGCTTTTTTGTTCAAAATGGCCGCCATGTCACGCCCACACCGTGTGATGCAGCCACAAGATTTTAATAACTTTTCATCCTAGAGGGGTCTAGATGCCACACAGCGAATTTGGTGAAGATTGAACAAAAATCCTGGGAGGAGTTCGTTAAATTCCAATGCCTGCGCACAGCATTTTCTAGGTGGTGCCATTGAGATTTTTTGTTCAAAATGGCCGCCATGCCACGCCCACACCATGTGACGTATCCACGAGATTTTAATAACTTGTCATCTTTGAGGGGTGCAGATGCCACACAGCGAATTTGGTGAAGATCGGACAAAAATCCTGGGAGGAGTTCGTTAAATTCCAATGCCTGCGCACAATGTGTTCCATTGTACAATGTTAAGCTTTTTTGTTCAAAATGGCCGCGATGCCACGCCCACACCGTGTGACGCAGCCACAAGAATTTAATAAATTTTCATCCTGGAGGGGTCTCGATGCCACAGAGCGAATTTGGTGAAGATCGGACAAAAATCCTGGGAGGAGTTCGTTAAATTCCAATGCCTGCGCACCACGTGTTGAAGTGGGCGAGGTTAAGCTTTTTTGTTCAAAATGGCCGCCATGCCACGCCCACACCGTGTGACGTATCCACGAGATTTTAATAACTTTTCATCCTGGAGGGGTGTAGATGCCACACAGCGAATTTGGTGAAAATTGGATAAAAATCCTGGGAGGAGTTTGTTAAATTCCAATGCCTGCGCACCACGTGTTCTAGTTGGCGCTGTTTAGCTTTTTTGTTCAAAATGGCCGCCATGCCACGCCCACACCGTGTGACGCAGCCACAAGATTTTAATAACTTTTCATCCTGGATGGGTCTAGATGCCACACAGCGAATTTGGTGAAGATCGGATAAAAATCCTGGGAGGAGTTTGATAAATTCCAATGCCTGCACACTACGTGCTCTAGGGGGCGCTGTTGAGCCTTTTTTGAAATTTTAAAAGCAGGAATGTTTTTGTCTCGGGCTACTGTACCTGTGTACCAAATTTCATGAGTTTACGTGAAACTAGCCGTATTAACTCCACTAAAGCTCAATTTTCTAGGTGGCGCTATTGAGTCATTTTGCCATTCATATGTGCAATTCCCCCAAAATATCAAATTTTTCACCAGTCTTGATGTGTGTGCCAAATTTGGTCAGTTTTTGAGCATGTTTAGGGGGTCAAATTGAGGTTCAAAGTGGCGTAAGAAAAAGAAACCGCCAAACCGCCAAACCGCCAAACACTAGAGGAACAATAGGGTCCTACGCACTGTAGTGCTTCGGGCCCTAATTAAAGCTGCAAGCAGCGTCGGACGGGCCCTCGCTCCTGATCATACTCCTCTCCACACAACCTTGTCTAGGGGGCGCCGTAGAGCGGAATGGAATTTCGACTGTGCAAATCTGTTGGTCTTGGGATACTATATGTCTGTACCAAATTTCATGTTTGTAGGACAAAGCATTGATTTTATATGAGTATTTGAATATTTGTAGGGGGCGCTGTGGAGCCGTTTGACCACGCCCATTTCTGAATTGTATATTAAATATTAGGTCTTTAGATTAATGAGGTTTTGTGTGGATTTGGTGATTTTACATGGATCCCTTCACCTCCAAAACCCATTTCGCTCCACATGGCGATTTTATTCAAAATGGCCGCCATGCTACGCCCACACCGTGTGACGTAGCCCCTAGATTTTAATAACTTTTCATCCTGGAGGGGTCGAGATGCCACACAGCGAATTTGGTGAAGATCGGACAAAAATCCTGGGAGGAGTTCGTCAAATTCCAATGCCTGCGCACAACATGTTCCATTGTGCAATGTTAAGCTTTTTTGTTCAAAATGGCCGCCATGCCACGCCCACACCGTGTGACGCAGCTACAAGATTTTAATAACTTTTGATCCTGGAGGGGTCGAGATGCCACACAGCGAATTTGGTGAAGATGGAACAAAAATCCTGGGAGGAGTTCGCTAAACTCCAATGACTGCGCACAGCCTTTTCTAGGGGGCGCTGTTGAGCTTTTTTGTTCAAAATGGCCGCCATGCCACGCCCTCACCGTGTGACGTATCCACGAGATTTTAATAACTTTTCATCCTGGAGGTGTTTAGATGCCACACAGCCAATTTGGTGAAGATGGGACAAAAATCCTGGGAGGAGTTTGTTAAATTCCAATGCCTGCGCACAGCGTTTTCGAGGGGGCACCATTGAGATTTTTTGTTCAAAATGGCCGCGATGCCACGCCCACACCATGTGACGCATCCACGAGATTTTAATAACTTTTCAACCTGGAGGGGTCTAGATGCCACACAGCGAATTTGGTGAAGATCGGACAAAAATCCTGGGAGGAGTTCGTTAAATTCCAATGCCTGTGCACAACGTGTTCCATTGTACAATGTTAAGCTTTTTTGTTCAAAATGGCCGCCATGCCACGCCCACACCGTGTGACGCAGCCACAAGATTTTAATAACTTTTCATCCTGGAGGGGTCTAGATGCCACACAGCGAATTTGGTGAAGATCGGCCAAAAATCCTGTGAGGAGTTCGTTCAATTCCAATGCCTGCGCACCACATGCTGTAGGGGGCGCGGCTGAGCTTTTTTGTTCAAAATGGCCGCCATGCCACGCCCACACCGTGTGACGCAGCCACAAGATTTTAATAACTTTTCATCCTGGAGGGGTCTGGATGCCACACAGCGAATTTGGTCAAGATGGGACAAAAATCCTGGGAGGAGGTCAATAAATTCCAATGCCTGCGCACAGCATTTTCTAGGGGGCACCGTTGAGCTTTTTTGTTCAAAATGGCCGCCATGCCACGCCCACACCATGTGACATATCCCCGAGATTTTAATAACTTTTCATCCTGGAGGGGTCTAGATGCCACACAGCGAATTTGGTGAAGATCGGCCAAAAATCCTGGGAGGAGTTCGATAAATTCCAATGCCTGCACACCACGTGCTCTAGGGGGCGCCGTTGAGCCTTTTTTGAAATTTTAAAAGCAGGAATTTTTTTGTCTTGGGCTAATGTACCTGTGTACCAAATTTCATGAGTTTACGTGAAACTAGCCGTATTAACTCCACTAAAGCCCAATTTTCTAGGTGGCGCTATTGAGTCATTTTGCCATTCATATGTGTAATTCCCCCAAAATATCAAATTTTTCACCAGTCCTGATGTGTGTGCCAAATTTGGGGAGTTTTTGAGCATGTTTAGGGGGTCAAATTGAGGTTCAAAGTGGCGTAAGAAAAATAGACCGCCATCCCAACCGCCAAACACTACAGGAACAATAGGGTCCTACGCACTGTAGTGCTTCGGGCCCTAATTAAAGCTGCAAGCAGCGTCGGACGGGCCCTCGCTCCTCACCGCACTCCTCTCCACATGACCTTGTCTAGGGGGCGCCGTAGAGCCTATTGGAATTTCGACTGTGCAAATTTGTTGGTCTTGGGATATTATATGTATGTACCAAATTTCATGTTTGTAGGATAAAGCAGTGATTTTATATGAGTATTTGAATATTTGTAGGGGGCGCTGTGGAGACATTTGACCACGTCACTTTCTGAATTGTATACTGAATATTAGGTCTTCAGATTAATGAGGATTCGTGTGGATTTTGTGGTTTTACATGGATTCCTTCACCTCCAAAACCCATTTCGTTCCATATTGCGATTTTGTTCAAAATGGCCGCCATGCCACGCCCACACCGTGTGACTCAGCCACAAGATTTTAATAACTTTTCATCCTGGAGGGGTTTAGATGCCACACAGTGAATTTAGTGAAGATCGGACAAAAATCCTGGGAGGAGTACGTTAAATTCCAATGCCTGCTCACAACGTGTTCCGTTGTACAATGTTAAGCTTTTTTGTTCAAAATGGCCGCCATGCCACGCCCACACCGTGTGACGCAGCCACAAGATTTTAATAACTTTTCATCCTGGAGGGGTCTAGATGCCACACAGCGAATTCGGTGAAGATCGGATAAAAATCCTGGGAGGAGTTTGTTAAATTCCAATGCCTGCGCACCACGTGTTCTAGTTGACGCTGTTTAGCTTTTTTGTTCAAAATGGCCGCCAGGCCACGCCCACACCGTGTGACGCAGCCACAAGATTTTAATAACTTTTCATCCTGGAGGGGTCTAGATGCCACATAGCGAATTTGGTGAAGATCGGATAAAAATCCTGGGAGGAGTTCGTTAAATTCCAATGCCTGCGCACCACATGCTGTAGGGGGCGCTATTGAGCTTTTTTTGATATTTCAACAGCAGGAATATTTTTGTCTTAGGCTACTGTACATGTGTACCAAATTTCATGAGTTTACGTGAAACTAGCCGTATTATCCACTAAAGCCCAATTTTCTAGGTGGCGCTATTGAGTCATTTTGCCATTCATATGTGTAATTCCCCCAAAATATCAAATTTTTCACCAGTCCTGATGTGTGTGCCAAATTTGGTGAGTTTTTGAGCATGTTTAGGGGGTCAAATTGAGGTTCAATTTGGCGTAAGAAAAATAAAGAAACCGCCAAACCGCCAAAGAAACACTAGAAGAACAATAGGGTCCTACGCACTGTAGTGCTTCGGGCCCTAATTAAAGCTGCAAGCAGCGTCGAACGGGCCCTCGCTCCCCCCCGCACCGCTGCTCTGGAGATGATAGGAATCTTTATAGTACATAGTTGTGTTACTGCTCTGCACATGTACCAAATTTCATGTCTGTAGGTTAAAGCGGTGATTTTATAGGAATTTTTGAAATTTCTAGGGGGCGCTGTCGAGCTGTTTGGCTGCGCCCAAGTGTTGATGGATAGCCTGTCATAAAACATATCAAGTTTCATTCACATCTGATCATGTGGAATGAAGTTATGAGCATTTCACACTTCATGGTCGCACGCTCAAAATGGCCGCCATGCCACGCCCACGCCGTGTGACGCAGCTACGAGATTTTAATAACTATTCATCCTGGAAGGGTCTAGATGCCACACAGCGAATTTGGTGAAGATTGGATACAAATCCTGGGAGGAGTTCGTTAAATTCCAATGTCTCCACATGACTTTTTCTAGGGGGCGCTATAGAGCCGATTGGAATTTCGACTGTGCAAATTTGTTGGACTCGGGATTCTATATGTCTGTACCAAATTTCATGTTTGTAGGATACAGCAGTGACTTTTTATGAGTATTTGAATATTTGCAGGGGGCGCTGTGGAGCCGTTTGACCATGTCCATTCATGACTTGTATATTAAACCTTAGCGTTTGAGATTGATGAGGATTTGTGTGGATTTGGTGATATTAGGTGGATCCCTTCACCTCCAAAACTCATTTCATTCCATGTGGCAAAATTGGTGAAAATGGCTGCCATGCCACGCCCACACCGTGTGACGCAGCCACGAGATTTTAATAACTTTTCATCCTGGAGGGGTGTAGATGCCACACAGCGAATTTGGTGAAGACCGGATAAAAATCCAAGGAGGAGTTCGTTAAATTCCAATACCTGCGCACCACGTTTTCTAGGGGGCGCTGTGGAGCTTTTTCAAAATTTCAAAAGCAGGAATGTTTTTATCTCGGGCTACTGTACCTGTGTACCAAATTTTTTAGCTGTACATGAAACTAGCCGTATTAACTCCACTAAAGCCCAATTTTTAAGGTGGCGCTATTGAGTCATTTTGTCATTCATATGTGTAATTCCCCCAAAATATCAAATTTTTCACCAGTCCTGTGTGCAAAATTTGGTGAGTTTTTGAGCATGTTTAGGGGGTCAAATTGGGGTTCAAAGTGGCGTAAGAAAAAGAAACCGCCAAAGAAACAAACAGAGCAGGAACAATAGGGCCTTTGCCCTGCAAGGCAAAGGCAGCGTTCAGTGTTTCACACTGATCGCTGCCCTTGCCTTTTCGGGCTCGGGCCCTAATAAAGAAAGAAAGAAAGAAAGACAGAAAGAAAGAAAGAAAGAAACTGAGCAGGAACAATAGGGCCTTTGCCCTGCAAGGCAAAGGCAACGTTCAGTGTTTCACACTGATCGCTGCCCTTTGCCTTTTTGGGCTCGGGCCCTAATTAAAGCTGCAAGCAGCGTCGGATGGGCCCTCGCTCCTCACCGCACTGCTCTCCACACAACCTTGTCTAGGGGGCGCCGTAGAGCCGATTGGAAGTTTGACTGTGCAAATCTATTGGTCTTGGGACACTATATGTATGCACCAAATTTCATGTTTGTAGGATAAAGCAGTGATTTTAGATGAGTATTTGAATATTTGTAGGGGGCGCTGTGGAGCCGTTTGAACACGTCCACTCCTGAATTGTATATTGAACGTTAGGTTTTGAGATTAATGAGCATTTTTGTGGATTTGGTGATTTTACATGGATCCCTTCACCTCCAAAACTCATTTCGTTCCACATGGCGAATTTGCTCAAAATGGCCGCCATGCCACGCCCACATCGTGTGACGCAGTCACAAGATTTTAATAACTTTTCATCCTGGAGGGGTCTAGATGACACACAGTGAATTTGGTGAAGATTGAACAAAAATCCTGGGAGGAGTTCGTTAATTTCCAATGCCTGCGCACGTGTTCCATTGTACAATCTTAAGCTTTTTGTTCAAAATGGCCGCCATGCCACGCCCACACCGTGTGACGTATCCACAAGATTTTGATAACTTTTCATCTTGGATGGGTTTAGATGCCACACAGCGAATTTGGTGAAGATCGGACAAAAATCCTGGGAGGAGTTTGTTAAATTCCAATGCCTGCGCACCACGTGTTCCAGGGGGCGCAGTTAAGTTTTTTTGTTCAAAATGGCCGCCATGCCACGCCCACACCGTGTGACGCAGCCACAAGATTTTGATAACTTTTTATCCTGGAGGGGTCCAGATGCCACACAGCAAATTTGGTGAAGATCGGACAAAAATCCTGGGAGGAGTTCGATAAAATCCAATGCCTGCGCACAGTGTTTTCTTGGGTGCGCCGTTGAGATTTTTTGTTCAAAATGGCCACCATGCCACGCCCACACCGTGTGACGCAGCCACAAGATTTTGATAACTTTCTATCCTAGAGGGGTCCAGATGCCACACAGCGAATTTGATGAAGATGGGACAAAAATCCTGGGATAAGTTTGTTAAATTCCAATGCCTGCACACAGCGTCTTCTAGGGGGCGCCGTTGAACTTGTTTGTTCAAAATGGCCACCATGCCACGCCAACACCGTGTGATATATCAACGAGATTTTGATAACTTCTCATCCTGGGGGGGGGTCTAGATGCCACACAGCAAATTTGGTGAAGATCGGCCAAAAATCCTGGGAGGAGTTCGTTAAATTCCAACGCCTGCGCACCACGTGTTCCAGGGGGCGCCGTTAAGTGTTTTTGTTCAAAATGGCCGCCATGCCACACCCACACTGTGTGACGCAGCCACAAGATCTTGATAACTTTTTATCCTGGAGGGGTGTAGATACCACACAGCCAATTTGGTGAAGATTGGACAAAAATCCTGGGAGGCGTTCAATAAATTCCAATGCCTGCGCACAGCGTTCTCTTGGGGGCGCCGTTGAGATTTTTTGTTCAAAATGGCCGCCATGCCACGCCCACACCGTGTGACGCAGCCACATGATTTTGATAACTTTTTATCCTGGAGGGGTCTAGATGCCACACAGCAAATTTGGTGACGATCGGCCAAAAATCCTGGGAGGAGTTCATTAAATTCCAATGCCTGCACACCACGTGCTCTAGGGGGCGCCGTTGAGCCTTTTTTGAAATTTTAAAAGGAGGAATTTTTTTGTCTCGGGCTAGTGTACCTGTGTACCAAATTTCATGAGTTTACGTGAAACTAGCCGTATTAACTCCACTAAAGCCCAATTTTCAAGGTGGCGCTATTGAGTCCTTTTGCCATTCATATGTGTAATTCCCCCAAAATATCAAATTTTTCACGAGTCCTGATTTGTGTGCCAAATTTGGGGAGTTTTTGAGCATGTTTAGGGCGTCAAATTGGGGTTCAAAGTGGCGTAAAAAGAAACCGCCATCCAAAGAAACAAACCGCCAAAGAAACACTAGAGGAACAATAGGGTCCTACGCACTGTAGTGCTTCGGGCCCTAATTAAAGCTGCAAGCAGTGTCGGACGGGCCCTCGCTCCCCCCCCCCACGGCCGCTTTGGATACGATTGGAATGTCTATATCACGCAATAGTATTTGTCTCATCCTGCTCTGCACATGTACCAAATTTCATGTCTGTAGGACAAACCAGTGATTTTACAGGAATTTTTGAAATTTGTAGGGGGCGCTGTGGAGCTGTTTGAAATTTGGAGTGTGCAAATCCGTTGGTCTTGGGATACTGTACGTGTGTACCAAATTTCATGTTTGTGGGTTAAAGCAGTGATTTTATATGAGTATTTGAATATTTGTAGGGGGCGCTGTGGAGCCGTTTGACCACGCTCATTCCTGAATTGTATATCAATTGTTAGGTCTTGAGATTAATGAGGATTTGTGTGGATTTGGTGATATTACGTGGATGCCTTCACCTCCAAAAACTGTTTCATTCCATATGGCGATTTTGTTCAAAATGTCCGCCATGCCACGCCCACACCGTGTGAAGTAGCCACGAGATTTTAATAACTTTTCATCCTGGAGGGGTCTAGATGCCACACAGAAAATTTAGTGAAGATGGGACAAAAATCCTAGGAGGAGTTCGTTAAATTCCAATGCATGCGCACCACGTTTTCCAGGGGACGCCGTTAAGCTTTTTTGTTCAAAATGGCCGCCATGCCACGCCCACACCGTGTGACGCAGCCACAAGATTTTAATAACTTTTAATTCTGGAAGGGTTTAAATGATACACAGCCAATTTGGTGAAAATCGGACAAAAATCCTGAGAGGAGTTCGTTAAATTCCAATGCCAGCGCACAAAGTTTTCTTGGGGGCACCGTTGAGATTTTTTGTTCAAAATGGCCGCCATGCCACGCCCACACCGTGTGACGTAGCCACAAGATTTTAATAACTTTTCATCCTGGGGGGTCTATATGCCACACAGTGAATTTGGTGAAGATGGCACAAAAATCCTGGGAGGAGTTCGTGAAATTCCAGTGCCTGCGCACCACGTGTTTCAGGGGGCGATGTTAAGCTTTTGTTTTCAAAATGGCCGCCATGCCACGCCCACACCATGTGACACAGCTGCAAGATTTTAATAAATTTTTATTCTGGATGGGTCTAGATGCCACACAGGAAATTTGGTGAAGATGGGACAAAAATCCTAGGAGGACTTCGTTAAATTCCAATGCCTGCGCACAGCATTTTCTCGGGAGCACCATTGAGATTTTTTGTTCAAAATGGCCGCCATGCCACGCCCACACCATGTGACGTATCCACGGGATTTTAATAACTTTTCATCCTGGAGGGGTCCAGATGCCACACAGCGAACTTGGTGAAGATCGGACAAAAATCCTGGGAGGAGTTCGTTAAATTCCAATGCCTGCGCACAACGTGTTCCATTGTACAATGTTTAAGCTTTTTTGTTCAAAATGGCCGCGATGCCACGTCCACACCGTGTGACGCAGCCACAAGATTTTGATAGCTTTTCATCCTGGAGGGGTCGAAATGACACACAGCGAATTTGGTGAAGATCGACCAAAAATCCTGGGAGGAGTTCGTTAAATTACGATGCCTGCGCACCACATGCTGTAGGGGGCGCAGCTGAGCTTTTTTGTTCAAAATGGCCGCCATGCCACGCCCACACCGTGTGACGCAGCCACAAGATTTTACTAACTTTTCATCCTGGAGGGGTTTAGATGCCACACAGGAAATTTGGTGAAAATCGGATAAAAATCCTGGGAGGAGTTTGTTAAATTCGAATGCCTGCGCACCACATGTTGTAGTTGGCGCTGTTTAGCTTTTTTGTTCAAAATGGCCGCCATAACACGCCCACACCGTGTGACGCAGCCACAAGATTTTATTAACTTTTCATCCTGGAGGGGTCTAGATGCCACACAGCGAATTTGGTGAAGATCGGATAAAAATCCTGAGAGGAGTTCGTTAAATTCCAATGCCTGCGCACCACATGCTGTAGGGGGCGCTGTTGAGCTTTTTTTGAAATTTCAACAGCAGGAATGTTTTTGTCTTGGGCTACTGTACATATGTGCCAAATTTCATGAGTTTACGTGAAACTAGCCGTATTAACTCCACTAAAGCCCAATTTTCAAGGTGGCGCTATTGAGTCCTTTTGCCATTCATATGTGTAATTCCCCCAAAATATCAAATTTTTCACGAGTCCTGATTTGTGTGCCAAATTTGGGGAGTTTTTGAGCATGTTTAGGGCGTCAAATTGGGGTTCAAAGTGGCGTAAAAAGAAACCGCCATCCAAAGAAACAAACCGCCAAAGAAACACTAGAGGAACAATAGGGTCCTACGCACTGTAGTGCTTCGGGCCCTAATAAACCGCCATCCCAGCCGCCAAACACTACAGGAACAGTAGGGTCCTGCGCACTGTAGTGCTTCGGGCCCTAATAAAGAAACAAAGAAACAAAGCAGGAACAATAGGGTCCTACGCACTTTAGTGCTCGGGCCCTAATTACCCGTGATAAAGACACAGGATGGTTCATGATCTAACTGCAAATTACAAGTTACAAGTACTTTTTTCAGTTGAGACAGATGAGCTGTCACACACAGTCACTGTTTATAACCTGCAGTTAAACAGTTTAGAATATTGAGCTGTCAGTTTAACTGTTTAAAAATAATAAATAGGCTCTTAGTTTTTTGAAAGTTTGTTAAGCTGCTATTAGTTTACATTTAATCTTTTTATGCATTATACATCACTTGGTGTATTGTTTAATCTTGCCTGAATAGCAAATATATTGATGCATATCGGAGTTCGCTCTGGCACTGTGGTGGATACATCTGAATAAAGGCGTGAGAAGCATTAATAGAAAAGTGACATGTCTGAATGACAGAAGTCTATTTTAGGGTTGGCTGTTGTTAATGTGACAGAGACACAAAGAGGAAGGGGATTTTGTGAGTCTCATGTGTCCTTCACACACCTCACACAAGATTTTCTTCAATACTGCACCTGATGACAGTGTCTTGGATTACTGATTCGGCTGTACGGCAAGTGCACAGGGACTGACAGAGAAAAAAAGAAATGAGATACATTTATAAAAATCAATACAAAAACAAAAGCATAACAAGAGTCGTAAAGATAAAATAGGCTAAAAGCAGGTGCAACAGTCGGCAAATGATACCTTCACCAAACTTTTAAAAGATGAGAGTGGAATGAAGGAGGTGAGTTTTAGTGTTTGCTGCAATTGGTTCCAATCGTGAGCTGCAGAAAACTGAAATTAACAAAAAAGGTGCAGACTTTGGGGATGGGTAGGTTGACGAGGTTGCTGGAGCAAAGGAAGCAGCGGATGTTACAGGTGATGAGTAGTGAGTGAAATTATGACAGAAATTTACCTATAAGGGTTTTATATATGAACAGAAACCAGTGTGTTTGTCTGTAGAAGTGAAGAGAGGGCCAGTTAAGAAGGGAGTACAGACTGCAGTGGTGAGTAGTAAAGAGGGTGCTGGTGACAAAATGGATGGCAGCACAGTGTGGTAGATAGTGTCCAATTTATGGAAGAAGGATGTGGAAGCAAAACTGTAAAGTGTGTCACCATAGTCAATCAGAAGGACTGTCACTGTGACCAAGAGTTGTTTTGTGGAGTATGTAAATGAGGATTTATTGCGATAAAGAAAACCAATTCTTTTTTTAACTTTGGAAAGCATAGTGTTGATATGGGTTTCAAATGAGAGTGCCCTCACTCTTATTTGAAACCCATATCAACACTATGCTTGCCAGGCAACTTAATATTTGTACCTGTTGACAAATTCAGTTACAGAGCCAATCAAGGAGAAGATGTTGTTAGGGGACTGGATCTGTGGAAGATTTCTATTGAATATCATGCATTTCGTTTTTCTTAAGTTCAGAGATAAATGGAGATCAGAGAAGGCATGTTTAATGTTGTTAAATGCAATCTGCAGAGCTGACAATGCAGTGTTGACAGAGATAGTATCATCAGCATACAGATCGATGTAGGAGTTGTCTACAGCATGGATTATATTGTTTATGTAAATATTGAATAGTGTCGGACCAAGTATGAAGCCTTGAGGGACACCTTTGTGAAGAGGTAGTTGAGCCAAGAGAAGACCCTCTATCCTTACTGACTGCATGCGCCCAGAACAGTAGCTACAGAACCAGGCGACAAATACAAATTAAAGCTGCAAGCAGCGTCGAACGGGCCCTGGCTCCTGATCATGCTCCTCTCCACACAACCTTGTCTAGGGGGCGCCGTAGAGCCGATTAGAATTTTGACTGTGCAAATCTGTTGGTCTTGGGATACTATATGTGTGTACCAAATTTATGTTTGTAGGATAAAGCAATGATTTTATATGAGTATTTCAATATTTCTAGGGGGCGCTGTGGAGCCGTTTGACCACGCCCATTTCTGAATTGTATATTAAATAGTAGGTCTTGAGATTAATGAGGTTTTGTGTGGATTTGGTGATTTTACATGTATCACTTCACCTCCAAAACCAATTTCGTTCCACATGGCGATTTTGATCAAAATGGCCACCATGCCACGCCCACACCGTGTGACGCAGCCACAAGATTTTAATAACTTTTCATCCTGGAGGGGTCTAGATGCCACACAGCGAATTTGGTGAAGATCGAACAAAAGTCCTGGGAGGAGTTCAATAAATTCCAATGCCTGCACACTACGTGCTCTAGGGGGCGCTGTTGAGCCTTTTTTGAAATTTTAAAAGCAGGAATGTTTTTGTCTCGGGCTACTGTACCTGTGTACCAAATTTCATGAGTTTACGTGAAACTAGCCGTATTAACTCCACTAAACCACAATTTTCTAGGTGGCGCTATTGAGTCATTTTGCCATTCATATGTGTAATTCCCCCAAAATATCAAATTTTTCACCAGTCCTGATGTGTGTGCCAAATTTGGTGAGTTTTTGAGCATGTTTAGGGGGTCAAATTGAGGTTCAAAGTGGCGTAAGAAAAAGAAACCGCCAAACCGCCAAACCGCCAAACACGACAGGAACAATAGGGTCCTACGCACTGTAGTGCTTCGGGCCCTAATTAGTGTTATCTTGGTGATGACTGTGATGTGAAGGACGGCTTAAAAGGGCAGTTTGTGCTTGAAACCATCTACTGTGGCTGAATTAAACCCTTAGCAGCAACAACTGCAATTAAATGTTTGTGATAGCTTGTGATTAGTCTTTTACATGGAGGAAATTTGGCCCTCTCTTCTCCTTTAAATTCGGTCACATTAGCAATTTTCGATCATGAACTGCCCTTTTAAGGTTTTGCCACAGCATCTCAATTGGATATAAGTCCAGACTTTGACTTGGCCACTCCAAAACCTTAATTTTGTTCTTTTCGAGCCACTCAGAGGTGAACTTGCTTGTCTGCATTGGGTCATTGTCATGCTGCAGGGTTAGGGTTAGCGACTCTACCTCCTGTGTTCTTGGTCTTCTAAACCTTAACATGACTTTCACTGTTCCTGTTGACTGCCTTTTCTGAATTACACTACGAACTGTGGAAAGTACTATTTGAAAATACATTCCTCTCTTCTTACAGCCTTGTCCTGCTTTGTGGACATCAATTGTTCTAATTTTCAATTAAGTGGAAGCGTAGAGGAGCCCATGGTTTGTTGTATTTACAATGCTCTGGAATTTGCATCACATAGCCTTTCCTAAGGTGACTGTTTGGAAACTATACAGATCCTAAGGTAAAAAATTGGGGCCAGTCACAATAACCTTTAATTGGCTGGTATCAGCAGGAAGCTACGGGAAGTGGAGAAAGAAAAAAAACTTAATCCAGACATCCCTACAATGCATGCTAACATAAAAAATGAGAAAGACGCAGATGACTCCTAAAGCGAATGTTGTTTTCAATCAATATTTGTTCATTTCTCTACATTGTCTTGTTTCAGACAGGTATACAGGCACAGTATCTGAATTTCTAAGTGCAGAGTAGCTCTCAGTGTGAGAGTCTGTGTGAGAGAGCATTTTTTTCCAAACAGCTGTTTACACTCCATCTCAGCGGTTATAGAGTTAGCTGGTCCAAACCTAATTAACGGTGTCTGCAGAGGGAGAGGGCTGGTGCTGAGTGCTGGTAGTAATGTGATGTCATAGTGTATTAGGCTGATGGGCTGACAGAGTGGTGTGTGTGTGTGCGCGTGCGTGTGTGTGTGTGTGTGTGTGTGTTGGGACGTGTTGGTCTAGCAGTCCACTCGGGTCTGTTTAGCTCAGCACAGAAGAGCTTGAAATCTCGAAAAAAGGCAGCAGCACAGTCGTTCAACATTTAACCATGAGACAAGGTTGTCTCCTCTGTGACTGCTGGCGGTCCCAGTCATCTCTTATCAGGTCACAAACTTACCCACCTGTAACTGGACTTAGAGCTGTGGTGGACTTTCATTCCTTCTGTCCTCTGTTGTTGGAGCTGAATCTGACCCACTTCAGAAGGCAGTACTAAATCACAATGCAGCTACTCACAAGGATGGCCCAGTTCCTCTCAATCGTAATTTGTCAGTCACTTGTTATCACATCTTCACTACACAAACCGTAACCACCATTTCAATGTAGTCTGCACATGTGAATTGAAAAGGACATCAAATGACAACATCTGTTCCACGGTTGAATTTTCAATGACATAAGTAAAAAGCATGCCACCTTTTCCATAATGCATATCCTTGTATCCTTGTGGATAGGTAAAGCTGAACAATGTATAGCTTTCAAGTACTTGTATAGCTTTCAAGTACTATAACAGTAATAGGAAACATTCAGCTTGACTAAATCATCAAATAAGAATGTATTGCTAATGTTAGAGTTCTCCTTAAACCAATCATGTGTCAGTCTTCCACTACTCTGTTAAATCCTCCACACCATAAGTTGGTGGGATTGGTTCCTTAGGTTTGCTTTGATGAAACCAAGGCTTTCTGAATATGTGAATTTGAGACTGTCACTGATTTACTGCAGTTCCAAGGCAAAATACTCAGTTATGTTGCTTATTACAGGTTTTCTCGATTGTTTACACACATTTTCTGAAAGCATGCCTCATCCTCTCTGAACTCCACACACAAATCAAAAATATTCACACAGGGTTTTCCCCAGTGCTTTATAAGCCTGGCGGGCCGCCTGGCTTTCCTTGCCCCCCCGCCAGGCTAAGTGTCACTGGTATATTTATTTTAAATAGGTTTTTTTGTGCACCAAAACAGTGATACCAAAGACGATGTACAGAGCTTCTGGTGATACGGTTGAAAGCACAATGGCGACATTTTATGGTCGATACGTGAACTTTTTCCGGAGTCGGAGGAGACGATGAGACCGCTCGTTCACCCCCAGGCCAAGGGGAGTTCATCCCTGGCGAGCTGACCAAGCCGCGGCTCGATGATGAGGCAGATCCAGTGTGAGTTAGCACGGATGTTAGCACGTCATCAGAGCAGCCTTCTGCAAGCTGCGATGGTAACAAAAAAGAACAAAAAAGCTAAACAGCGCCCCATAGAACACGTGGTGCGCAGGCATTGGAATTTAACGAACTTCTCCCAGGATTTTTGTCCCATCTTCACCAAATTTGCTGTGTGGCATCTCGATCCATCCAGAATGAAAAGTTATTAAAATCTTGCAGCTGCGTCACATGGTGTGGGTGTGGCATGGCGGCCATTTTGAACAAAAAAGCTAAAAGGCGCCCCCTGAACCACGTGGTGCGCAGGCATTGGAATTTCACGAACTCCTCCCAGGATTTTTGTGCCATCTTCACCAAATTCGCTGTGTGGCATCTGGACCCCTCCAGGATCCAGAAGAGCACCTTTATATTTTTCGAAAAAGGTGAAGCAATACGATCCCTACACCAATAAGCAGTTGAAAATGAATTCGGAAATATAGTATTAACAATGATGAGAAGGGCTAAGTCTGCAATTACAAATTTTAAAATTCTTGTCAACTTTTAACTTGTTTTTTTTTTTTTGTTTTTTTTTACAAAAACACGGTGGGCTTCTCTACCACCGGGCTTAGCAAGTTTTCTGGAGAAAACCCTGTTCACACAATGTACAAAACCCCTAAATTCTCCTGCAAAATGAAACTTTACATTCAAAACAATGTTACTTCTTCTCAAAATGTTTTTTCTTCAAATTACACACACAAACCATCATATGAATAGAGATTTATAAGAACCAGTTGAGCAAGATGTGCTCAATGGAAAACACTATGATGAATGGAAAACACTTCTTTTCCATTCATCAGAATGACTCAGGCCTTTTTTTGTTCAGTGGTGCACTCACTACAGACAGTAGATACATGAGTGTGTTAAAAAATAATTTAGAATATTGCTTTTATACTCAGAACACACAATTGCACGGTAACAAATATATTTTATTTTTCCCACGGAAACAATGTACACAGTTTACATCCCAACCAACACAAAGTTGCACATACAGTGGTCTACATACAAACAACAGAAGAATTGACTGTATACAGTTACAGTACTCCTCTTACTCTCACTCCTCTGGCTCTGTTTCCAATGTTGGCATCCATTGCTCCAAAACAGAAGTTGCCCTTTTATGGTCACATGCGGCGGTCTGGCCACAGCACCTCATCCACATTGCAGCAATGTTTTTCCTGACCAAGCAGCAGAAGAAATATCACCCAGCATGGCGAATCCAGCCATAAAAAGCATCAACTGCTATATCCCCACATGTATCTTCCATAGCTTGGAGAAGGGGTAAGCGCGTTTGTGGATTTCGGTCATACGCTTTCCATCTCCAGGCAGAAAAAATTCCTCAGTAAGACTGAGGAATGGA
Organism: Dascyllus trimaculatus; assembly: GCA_024666655.1. Lineage (NCBI taxonomy): Eukaryota > Metazoa > Chordata > Actinopteri > Pomacentridae > Dascyllus > Dascyllus trimaculatus. The sequence continues at coordinate 40,214 of JAMOIN010000584.1, forward strand.
GAATATGCTAAAGCTCTGACTGTTAATTGTAAAACTATGTGACAGTTGTTTGTCCATGTGATGAGTCAGTGTGCATAGTAGGGCAATTAACCTTAGAATTTTGAATGACAATGTGTTCCTTGTGAAAACAAGAGATTTTCTTCATGAAAATTGTGCAAATGCAGAGAAATGTGTGTAGTGTTTTGAAAAAAGTGTGTTTTAGAACTGCAGTTTGAGTGTAAAGCAGGAATTGTGCTTGTAGTTTAGCAGAACTGGTTCAGGAGGTCGGTGCATGAGTTACATGCTGTCATTGTGTCTCAAGTACCAGTATTTGTGTGTAAACAATTGAGAAAACCTGTAAAGCTTATGGCATGTCTTTTAGCATATTATGAATACCATATGGGCATGTTAACAGAGTAAAAGAGAACCTGGCTTTTGCTGCAAAATTGTATCACAGTAATTGCAAAACGTCTAGGTTGAACACAAAGGTATTTGCGCTTTCATGAAATGATAAACAGGATAAATGTACTATAATATTAAATGAAGGCCCCAGAACAAAAGCCAACATGCCTTTTAATACTTCTTACTATGTTTTTTCCCCAGTACTTTTTTTTATGTCCATCTTTATTTCTTGTTGCAGACTTAGCCCTTCTCATCATTGTTAATACTATATTTCCGAATTCATTTTCAACTGCTTATTGGTGTAGGGATCGTATTGCTTCACCTTTTTCGAAAAATATAAAGGTGCTCTTCTGGATTCAAGTCAGGCAACATCTATGGCCAATTCACAACATATGTCATCTGTTAGTACTTCACATTGTAAGGTGAAGACCTTACAAATTTTAAAGAACAAAGAACCAAACAATCCAAAGTTGCCTTGAGATTCCCTATGAATAAGTAGTCAGTGACAGTGGGAAGGAACCAACAAAACCCTTTCTTCCAGTCCACTAATCTGTCACCATGCCAGTTTTGATGATCCACCTCGACGTTGCTGATTAGATAGCAAAATTCAGCTCTAAAATCTGGGTGACTGACTGCTACTTGTATATTTGTTTCCTACCTCTTTCTGGAACCTATGTGTGTGTTGTTGACAAGGTCTACAGTTTGGCTTGGCTGTTTGAGGTACTGTGTGACTTATCATGATCTGTTTCTCACATGACTGTATGGCAGGTATTCTTGTCACTTTCCTGAAATCGTGGCTAATAGTATGTTTACTTGGTATTATATTTGTTTCCAGTCCCTTGCTTGTACTGTAGCTGACCCATCTCATGGCTGTGTATACAGAATGACTGTCCCGCTTGTGCCTCTGCCTATTTCAGTTTTTTGCAGTGATTTGTTTCTCGTGAGGCATCAAGTTATTTTACAGATTTTATTCAGCTTTCACTGTGCTTCCAGCTTAACATAACTCTTCCTCTAGGTCACTGATGTGCCAGTAGTGATTGAGCAGATTTTATAATCCCCAACCTCCTGCTGTCTGAGAATCTACATCTCTGCTCTCAAGTATTTGCAGGCCAGGCAGTGTACCATGGTGAGGGACCTTCTCTAAACCACCAGGCTCTGCTCTCATGTTGAACTGCTGTTTCTGCACTGTTCAGGATTCTGTATTGTTGTCTCAGTAATAGTTTTTCTTTCAACCTGACAGTTTGTTGCTTTATATCCAAAAATTGTTTACATAGCTGTTGTTTGCAATTACTTTCATTTCATGTTCGTATTTCTCTCTTTCTTTTCTTTTGGTTTGCACTGCCATTGACCCATTTTTGCTGTTTACACCGCTTTATCTTCTGTAGGGTTATGGGGACTGGAGCCTATCCCAGCAGACTTAGGGCGAAGGCATGGTACACCCTGGACAGGTCGCCAGTCCATCACAGGGCCACATAGAGAGACAACCAAGTACACTCACAGTCACACCGAGGGACAATTTAGAACCACCAATTAACCTCAGCACCTTTTGGACACAGGTAGAGGGAGAACATGCAAACTCCACACAGAAAGACCCCAGGCCAAGATTTGGACCCAGGACCTTCGAGCTGAGGCTACAGTGCTAACCATTTCTCCGCTGTGCTGCCCTTTTGTGATGCTATTATGATATTAATAGTTTTTTGTGGTTGTATTTTTTAGACTTTCCATATTTAGGTTCCTTCAGTTTTGGTCAACAGTGTGTGTGATTTTGTAAAGAAATGTGTGTCTAATGTGGATGACTTTATTTAGCCACAGTTGACCACTGTGGTGGGTATATATCTTTCCCGTTGCTGTGTTGGGTGTGGCAAACTGGACAGTGATTTTGCTCTGTACTGACCAGGCACCAGAATTTTTCACTTGCTTGACCCTAGACTCCATAACTTTGTGTAATTGTTTCCCTCTGTCTCACTGAACAGAAGTGTTTGTCACAGCCTCAGCTGTTAGTGCCAGGTAGTGGCAGTGCTCTCCCTCTCTCTCTTCCCCCTCCCTTCTCTCTAGGTGGGCGTGAGCGTTTGTGGCAGCAGGGAATGTGCTCAGGTGAAGCAGGTTTCCAATCGGCAGAGGAGGCACACCTGTGAGCTGCAACTGCAGCCACTCCACTCTGCCCTGCTTAAAAGCAGCAACCAGTCTTTGTCTCATCGCTGGACCGTAACAGCCAACAGTTAGTTTGATGCTCTCAGTTCTGTCTAGCTCCTTACCTGTAATACCAACACTAAACTCTTTCTCTCCGTCTCACCAGTTTGGATCACCGGCAATCTCCACAACCCTTCCGATCAGCTGCAGCCTCCACCAGAACAAAGACCACAGGAATCCTCCTCTGCTGCCAGCCAAGATGTCAACCGGATCGTCTCCAGAACAGCTCCATCCACCATTCCCTGCCACGTCTGCCTGCCGGCTTGCCAGTCCGTATCGCCACAAATGCTCCGCCTGCCTAACCCCTGTCTGTTCCCCCCCCTCCGCTGGCGCAGATAAGTTTTGTAAATACTTTAGTTTATTAGAGAGGTTTGTTTGTTTGCTCGTGGCCTGTAGCCACCCAGTGAGTCAGTGAGTTCAGAAGGCACGTAGTCGTGATTGAACTCTAAATAGCTTTGTCTATCAGTCTGTACACTTGCGATTAAGTATGTGTTAGTTGTAGTATCTTGAGGTACAATTTTGGTTAGTCCAGTTTCCGTATGTAATTGTCACTCTCCTAGCCTGGTCATACCTGGTGTGGGTCATTGTTTGTATTGTGATGGTTATCCTTTGTTTAATTAAAGAAATCCTTAAATTCAGTTTTGTTGCCATGTCTATTTGCCTTGCACCTGAGTCTCTGCACACCGTCTGTAACAGTGTTGGGCCCAAGTGAGGAAAAAGTCTGACCCTCTGGTGGTGGTGTCCCTGAAAAGATCCCTTTACTATAGAGTACTCGGGGTGTCATTTACATGGTGTGGATTGCTGAAGTTTTTTTCCTTCTCTTGCACTGGTCACTACTGAGCCAGCTGGGTATCGTGCAATCAGACAAACGGTTTGTCTGAGCTTGCATCCCTCGTATTCAGATAAATTGCGCTGGAAGTATTTATTGCAGCGAAGTGGAGCGCGCATCAACTGCAACACCATGACTTAAAACTTACAAAAAATGATAGTTGCTTATTGTGCAATTGTGATGGATGGATTTTGATTAGGAAGCTGGTGGTTTCATAAATGAGCAATAGAGACAGTGGAAATTCATCTATAAATTGAATGTCGTGGAAAAAAAACAGAAAACCTGAGTTATAAATATACTTGAATGTAAAAAGCGGTATAAAAATATAGTCTTGTGCTTGTTTTGAAAGGCCTGAAAGCACTTTAAAAACTGTTAAAATGTCTCAGTAAGCTGAGAAGTTAAAGGATTAATGATCATGATTGATTGCTCTTGTCTGTAGAGGCCAAAAAAGGGAGCTCTCAATCACAACAATCCACTCGAACTGAAGCTGCCAGAGGAAGCATTGCGTATTCTGATCATTCTTTCTCATATCCCCTTCTTCTAGGGATGCACGATAATGCCAATTTCAACCGATACCGATAATTGATGATTTTATACTTCTTGCAGCCAATAACCGATGTCAACCGAATGGGTTCGTGCTGCGGTGTCGGGGGGGTGGGGGTTACACTGGAGTTGGCAGATCCCCTACTACAACCACTGTGGCGTTCTAGACACTGTTGCCAACTTGGCGACTTTGTCGCTAAATCTGGCGACTTTCCAGGTCCTCTTGGCGACTTTTTTTGTCAAAAGCGACTAGCGACAAATCTAGCGACTTTTTCTGGTGTTGTTGGAGACTTTTTTAGTGTTTGGCGACTCTGACGTGAAAGCACGTATCGTGCTGCAGTCACGATCCTCAACGAGCATCGGGTACCGCTGTGAGCCCCTCCTCCGTCTAAAAGCATTCACAGGCGGTCAGTCTGACGGTAACTTCCCGCAGCAGTCCCAGCAGTCAGATTAAAGGAGACGCTGAACATGTCCCTATCGGTAAATAACACATTTTACCGTTGGTACCTAAAGGCCTCACATGCTGGCTGCGGTCCTGCAGCGTAGCGAATGTTTGGGCTAACGTTTCTTCTTAACTGACTCAGTGGAGATCTCTCTGTTGCACCTGAACACTGAATCACCAGGTCTCTCCTCACTGTTATTTAACATAATCGGCTGTAGATCGTTTCATCTCTGGATCACAGTAGCAGTGAAATTGACAGTTTTTCACATCAGGCATGTAGAGACCGAGTCAGTGTGGAAGAAACGGAACTATTTCCAACCACAGAAATGTGTGCAGCAGCGATCTGTGGTGACGGAAGGAACCAGATCAGCTGATGATCTTCATTCACTGGCACGTTAAATCTCAACTTACACACTCTTAAAAAGGTCGTGTATGCAGCCATGTTGTTTGCAGTCTTGAGCCCTGCTATAATAACATAAATGTCATTAAATTACCAGATTAAGAAAAACACATTTCCTGCGGCCACACTCGGTCCATGGGCCTTGAGTTTTACACATGGTCTAGACAAAGCATTAGTATTCAAATTATTTTGAGAAGTGATGGCCCGTTTCAGTGCCAAAATAAAGAAAAAAACAAGAATCAACAAGAGTAAGCTCATTTGTAGTTCTAAACATATTTAGGGCGTTTTTTAAATTACTTTTTGTCTCTTTCACAATGTTATTTCTCTCTCCTACAGCTTGTCTTACAATTACATGCAAATACCCAAATATGCAAATTAGGCGATGACGTCATTTAGCGACTTCTAGCGACTTTTAGGACAGCCAATAGCTACTTCCCTTACTGAGGAGTTGGCAACACTGGTTCTAGAGCCTCAGCGGCGTAAGCTACTAGAGCCTTGGCGAAGCTCGGTTGTGCCCAGCGGCGTACTATAGCCTTGGCAACACTCGGTGGTGTTTGGCGGCGCGCACAACTATTTGAATATCAAAATTATTATCCAAATACCACCACAACAAACGAATATTCAGATATTCGAATATTCGGGACCAGCCCTAGTGAAATGTCTTTTTCCCACACGGTGAAGAAAGTTCACACTGGTCAGTGCCATGCCATGCTGCTTGTTTTTCTCTGCCCATGCAGTCTTATGACTTCATACACATGTGACAGTACCGTCGGGGAGGGGAGGGGTTGAGGAGTCGGGCATGAGGACAAGCCACAACACACAGACCAATGGCAAAAACAAAGATTCAAAGTCTTTATTATTATCGGGTCATTTTATCGGCTGATTTTTAATTATCGGAATTATTGGAATCACGTCGTAATTGCCAAAATTAACCGATAATTATCGGACGCCGATATTATCGTGCATCCCTACCTTCTTCAGGTAAGAAATATGTAAAATGTAGTTGTGAAAATATTTATATGTAGTTTGTTAATGTGCTGAGCAAATTGTGAGTGGCTTTAGACTGTTATTTTGCCTTTTAAATAGTTGAAATGTTTAAATGAGTTGTCTGCTGAATAGCTAGCCAAAGTGCATTCTAGCCTAATCAGCAGGTGCTTGCCACATGGACAGCATCGGTATGTTGCTAGTATTGATAAATAGGGCAAACATGCTCAGTTTGAGGTTGTGTATGTATGCGTTTTGGAATTTCATGTGGTACTGTGTTTATTTCAGAAACAAGGCTATGTTTACAGTGGCCCTGAAGTGGAGACCACATCAACAAATCACTAAACACGACAGCAAATCGCTAAACACAACAGCAAATTGAAAATCACAGCAACAAATTAAAAACACAACTACAAATTAAAAAACACAACTACATCAATCTACCGGATTGGTAGGTACCAGTGGGCAATATGAGGCATCCCTGATTGGATGACGCCATTTGGCTTTTGAAGCAAAAGTTAGGGATTTTCAAAGGTAATACAAGTTTTTGGGAAATACTACTGTTATTGTGACACAAAATGTAGTTTTAAGATTATCCGAGGTGAGAAAGTGGTTGTGTAAACGTCAAATCTGTGGTCATTTTATCAAACTAAAGTCTGCTTAAAAGTTTACTCCAATGATTTCAGAGATGTGAGCGTCCAGGTTAGACAGCTACGACCCGGAGGTCAGCACTCACAGTGGCCCGCTGAGAGCAGTCTTAGCTTGTTAGACTTTCTGAAATTAGCCGCTGGCTCTAATGTTTCTGTAGCGGTTAAACAGGGATATAAGTAGTTTTATATTTATGTAATGGTCACACTTTGGCCTCATGGTGTATTTTTGATTGTTTATCACCGTATATTGTTATTTAATGTTGTACTCAATAGTTGACTTTGTACCTCTGAATTACTGTCTTGTCTTTATTACCTGGAGTACAACTTTCTTATATTCTTATGACTGTAACTGCATTAAAACTAACATTTAAGCCATATGCTATTGGAGGGACAACTGAAGAAACCCAGATCCTCGCTGACTGCTGGAGACTCTACAGACAGAACATCAGCAGCTCCATCTGTGGACCTTCGGCAGCAGCAGCAGCATCTGTACCAGCCTGACGCTGTTATTGGAAAATAAAGGCTGATCAGTTCCACTGAAGAACATCAGGAAGAGGAGAAGCATAAAGTTTTCATCTGTGTTTATGTTTTGAAAGAGACTTTAGTCCCGTTATGAAATGAAATCTCTTAAATCAAATGAAATAATTAAATATCTTTTAAACTGTATTCTAAATATGAATTGTCTGATATGAATGGTTGAAGCCACAATTAATGGATAGATGTTCAGGGTTTCCCCCAGAAAACTTGCTAAGCCCGGTGGTAAAGAAGCCCACCGGCCGCCCACCGTGTTTTCGTGTTAAAAAAAAAAGAAGTTAAAAGTTGACAGGAATTTTGAAATTATGACTGTTATGTGTTATTATAAGCCATTTATTAACAGTACTTAAATGTAGAGTCTTACAAAAAGGCACAAAAACAAAAAATACAATTAAAATAAATAATATCAGTTGTTTTCACTTAAGTTAAATCCTAGTGAATCTTAAAACAAGTCACTGCTGGTCACATTTAAAAGTAAAATAAATGAACATAAATAAAAAACTACAAACATGGCCAAGGGGTAAAACCAGGGAACTCAGAGGCTGAACAGGTATGCTGTGCTGTGTGACCTCTACTACTTATTGCTGCACATGGTGCAGGTTGGATCAGTGCATCAATCCGTCTGGGCTTACCATACTCGGTCTGGAAGAGCCATCCGCTAAATTTAGGGTGAGCTGACCATTTTGTATTAAATCCGCTAGTTCCATGTTTACCATCGCGGCTCACAGAAGGCTGCTCCGACGACGTGCTAACATCCGTGCTAACTTGCACTGGCTCTGCCTCATCATCGAGCCGCGGCTTGGTCGGCTCGCCGGGGATTCACTCACCTTGGCCTGGGGGTGAACGAGCGGTCTCATCGTCTCCTCCGACTCTGGAAAAAGTTCACGTATCGACCATAAAATGTCGCCATTGCGCTTTCAACCGTATCCGCAGATGCGATTGAAAGCTTTGTATACCATCTTTGGTATCACTATTTTGGTGCATAAAAAACCTATTTAAAATAAATAAACAAGTGACGCTTAGCCTGGCGGGTGGGCAAGGAAAGCCTGGCGGCCCGCCAGGCTTATAAAGCACTGGGGGAAACCTTGGATGTTTCAAGACAAACAGCAGGTATGTATGTAGAATGAAGGCTGATCTATTTTAGGAATGTTAATAATAAAACTGTAAACCTCATCTATCCCTGTTTATGAGGTGCATTCAGATAAAACATTTGGTCCCATAAACAGTCCTGCATTACATGCTCTGCTCAGCAAGTTTAGTAATTCTTCAGTTAACAGTTTCTGAGAAGTTTTTGTTGATAAGCGAATGAGACAGTTCAGTTCAACTGCAAGAAAAAAAACATCCATAGCGGGAAAACAACATACATAGCTGATGTGAGCTTGAAAAACGGTACAGTGCAAACACTTGCTTTGAAGAAAAGGTGAGCTTGTACAATAAAAAACACCTTTTTGAGTGTTACAATGTTCATTTTAGTGTTCTCTCGCTCTATGTTGGGTGTAATGTCCTCACCAGAGGCTGTGTAAACATTTTACTCCTGCACATATTTATTTTCTCACCTTGCATTACTTCTGAAGCTGTATTTCACATCCCATTAAATTCTACTCCCCAATAAACAAAGACAACAAAGTGACTCAGTGATGGGTGTGGCTGAAGAATTCCTACAGCCCAGCACTGATTTTGTTTTGTAGGCCAAGGACTCTGGGGGGGAAATCCTTTTGATAAACATTGGCATGAGCACTTTTTGAACAAATTCATAGCAGTGTCTCAGCTCCTAGGGGTAGGTTCAAGGCATAGATTACTCCAAACATCAATGTACAAGCTTCTGCTGCAAATCCAAGGTTGTTCAGGATGATAACTTCTTTAATATTCAATAAAAATTCCAGTGTTTTAATAGTCAATTTTCTTCACCCTCTTTGTTGATGACATAAATGCCCATGGAAGTCTTTCCAGGTTTCACTGAATGTCATCTCATTCAGTGTTTTGTATATTCATAGAAAATACAAAAAGAAAACCCCATTTGAAATATATATGCTTATATCTGTCAAATACAAAACACTTTCTGAAGCCAATTAAAATAATAATCTACATTTCTTTTTTTTTAAACTGTATAAATGAAGAATCACTAAAATTTTGATAGTTTGTGCACCATGTATCTTATGGGCACTATATTACCCAAAATGTGTTTTAAACTTCAACGCTATGTTGGTGAAGCATCCATCATATATAGCATGGAAGAAAACATCTTATATACAGTTAGGTCCATAAGTATTTGGACATTGACACAATTTTCAGCATTCCAGCTCTGTACAACACCACAATGGATTTGAAATGAAACAATCAAGATGTGCTTTAAGTGCAGACTTTGAGCTTTAATTTGAGGGCATTTACATCCAAATCAGATGAACGGTGTAGGAATTACAATACATTTTATATGTGCCTCTACCTTTTTAAGGGACCAAAAGTATTTGGACAAACTAACATAATCATAAATCAAATTGTCACTTTTTAATACTTTGTTGCAAATCCTTTGCAGTCAATGACAGCCTGTAGTCTGGAACTCATGGACATCACCAGACGCTGGGTTTCGTCCCTGGTGATGCTCTGCCAGGCCTCTGCTGCAGCTGTCTTCAGTTCCTGCTTGTTCTTTGGGCATTTTCCCTTCAGTTTTGTCTTCATCAAGTGAAATGCATGCTCAATTGGATTCAAATCAGGTGATTGACTTGGCCATTGCAGAACATTCCACTTCTTTGCCTTTAAAAACTCTTTGGTTGCTTTCGCAGTATGCTTCGGGTCATTGTCCATCTGCATTGTGAAGCGCCGTCCAATGAGTTTTGAAGCATTTGGTTGAATATGAGCAGATAATATTGCCCGAAACACTTCAGAATTCATTCTGCTGCTCTTGTCAGCAGTCACATCATCAATAAATATAAGAGATCCAGTTCCACTGGCAGCCATACATGCCCACGCCATTATACTACCACCACCATGCTTCACTGATGAGGTGGTATGCTTTGGATCTTGAGCAGTTCCTTCCCTTCTCCATACTCTTCTCTTTCCATCATTCTGGTACAAGTTGATCTTTGTCTCATCTGTCCATAAGATGTTGTTCCAGAACTGCACAGGCTCTTTTAGATGTTTCTTGGCAAACTCTAATCTGGCCTTCCTGTTTTTGAGGCTCACCAATGGTTTACACCTTGTGGTGAAACCTCTGTATTTCCTCTGGTGAAGTCTTCTCTTAATTGTTGACTTGGACACAGATACACCTACCTCCTGGAGAGTTTTCTTGATGTGGCCAACTGTTGTGAAGGGGTTTTTCTTAATGAGGGAAAGGATTCGTCTGTCATCCACTACACTTGTTTTCCGTGGTCTTCCAGGTCTTTTGGCGTTGCTGAGCTCACCAGTGCGTTCTCTCTTTTTAAGAATGTACCAAACAGTTGATTTGGCCACACCTAATGTTTTTGCTATCTCTCTGATGGGTTTATTTTGATTTTTCAGCCTAATGATGGCTTGCTTCACTGATAGTGACAGCTCTTTGGACTTCATATTGAGAGATGACCTCACCAGATTCCAAATGAATATACCACACTTGAAATGAACTGCAGGCCTTTTATCTGCTCCTTGTAAATGAAATAATGAGGGAATAACACACACCTGGCCATGGAACAGCTGAGTAGCCAATTGTCCAAATACTTTTGGTCCCTTAAAAAGGTGGAAGCACATATAAAATGTATTGTAATTCCTACACCGTTCATCTGATTTGGATGTAAATGCCCTCAAATTAAAGCTCAAAGTCTGCACTTAAAGCACATCTTGATTGTTTCATTTCAAATCCATTGTGGTGTTGTACAGAGCTGGAATACTGAAAATTGTGTCAATGTCCAAATATGGACCTAACTGTACGTGTGGTGCAGGGCTGCTCCAGACTAAAGATTTTCCTAGTCGACTAGTAGTTTTTAATTCAAGCTGCTAGTCCACAATGTTTTAAGTATGAATGAACTAAGTACGAGTGAATTAACATTAACATTGCCAACACTGTGTGTCCGTGTTCATCGCGGCCATTCATTTTCTTGTTTTGAGATTTTCAAAATAAAAATGAAAAATAAACCGTTTCCCATTTTTTTTTCAGTGATAATATAAATGAAAAATGGAAAACGGGCCGTAATTCATTATCCATTATACGTTATCCGATTTAATTACGGTGTGTCACAAAAGTGAGTACACTTTTTACATTTCTGCAAAGATTTTATTATATCTTTTCATGGGACAACACTGAAGAAATGACACTTTGGTACAATGTAAAGTAGTCACTGCACAGCTTGTATAACAGTGTGGATTTACTGTCCCCTCAAAATAACTCAATACACAACCATTAATGTCTAAACCACTGGCAACAAAAGTGAATATACCCCTAAGTGAAAATGTCCAAATTGGGCCTAAATAGTCATTTTCCCTTCGCAGTGTCATGTGACTCGTTAGTGTCACAAGGTCTCAGGTGTGAATGGGGAGCAGGTGTGTTAAATTTGGTGTTCTCACTCTCACACTCTCATACTGGTCACTGGAAGTTTAACATGGCACCTCGTGGTAAAGAACTCTGAGGATCTGAAAAAAGAAATGTTGCTCTACATAAAGATGGTCTAGGCTATAAGAAGATTGCCAGCACCCTGAAACTGAGCAGCAGCACGGTGGCCAAGACCTCACAGTGGTTTAACAGGACAGGTTCCATTCAGAACAGGCCTTGCCATGGTCAACCAAAGAAGCTGAGTGCATGTGCTCAGCGTCATATCTAGAGGTTGTCTTTGGAAAATAGACATATGAGTGCTGCCAGCATTGCTGCAGGGATGGGGGGGTCAGCCTGTCAGCACTCAGACAATACGGTGCACACTGCATCAAATTCCGCATGGCTGTCATCCCAGAAGGAAGCCTCTTCTAAAGGTGATGCACAAGAAAACCTGCAAACAGTTTGCTGAAGACAAGCAGACTAAGGACATGGATTACTGGAACCATGTCTTGTGGTCTGATGAGACCAAGATAAACTTATTTAGTTCGGATGGTGTCAAGCGTGTGTGGCGGAAACCAGGTGAGGATTACAAAGACAAGTGTGTCTTGCCTACAGTCAAGTATGGTGGTGGGAGTGTCATGGTCTGGGGCTGCATGAGTGCTGTCGGCTCTGGGGAGCTACAGTTCATTGAGGGAACTGTGAATGACAACATGTACTGTGACATCCTGAAGCAGAGCATGATCCCCTCCCTTCAGAAACTGGGTCGAAGGGCAGTATTTCAACATGATAACGACCCCAAACACACCTCCAAGACAACCACTGCCTTTTCACGTATTCAAACATGATATGGTATTGCAGTGCATTTAGGTCTGATACTGTCCCATAATGCAGGATATCACTTTAATCTTTGGCCAAATTAAAGTGAAACTAATGTTACTGATTGAATGTTCTCCTAAAAACATATTCTTGCGATTTCTACATCACCAGCTGAATACATGTTCGGTTTTGTGGCAACATGATGCATTCAGTGTTCAGTACTGTATGCAATACTGAATGGCTTAATTCAGGGGATTAGCAATGTACAGCTCTACAGGTTTGTAGATGAACATATATCCTCAGCTGACAATCTGTGTCGATCAGAGAGATTTGTTAGGAAATGATTTAGTTAAAGGACACTGAAAACTCTGACTTTAAGCTCAACATACTACGGAAGGCCTTAACAGCCATGGTCCAACTTAACTTTTTTGACGTCAACACCTTCAATGAGAACACTAGTGTTCTTTAGGTCTTCTTTAGGCTGTGTACCTTACTTCTGTATGACATACAGCTCCATTACAGTCTACACCAGGATGCTGCTGGCCTCATTGTCTGTATATTATAGGAAGAAATACATCAAACAGTCCATTAACAGTAAATACAAGGAGAAAGTAAGAGACAGTGTTCAACAAACAAGACAATACTGACTGACTATTGGAGTTTTAGTGAGAACCCAGGCGAGGACATGAGATTGAGGAGACCAGAGAATCAGCCAAGAAAGTGTTTATTTACAATACATGAAAATCACACAGTGAGTAATTATGTACAGAAATCACAAAGACATAAATCAAACAAACTATTGGAGTGAGCTAGGGAGGATGAGCAGGCAAACTAACCAAACAAAAGGCTAGTTTAACTACGGAACTGAACACAGAAAACTAAACTCACAGGAGGCAAGCGATAAACACAAACACACAGTTCTATGAATCTATTGGGAACGAAACACTAATTACTGTTTGAGGATGGAGACAGGACTGAAAGCTAACCGAAACCAAGTACAACCATAGACTGTATAAGAAAGACAGACGAAGCAACCAGCCCTGAAAAGTGAAGCCAACCCGGAACTGTCAAAAACCTGCAATACCACTATGGATGACAGGGGCTCTGGCTCCATAGACCCCAATTCACAGCTCAAAACACAAATCACAAAAGACAGGTTTTCTACAGGTCATTCATTTTTTTTGTTAGTTTTCCTGGTCAAACCCAGAGATCAGGTGGTCAATCGTGAAATAATTCAATATTGAATTTTGTATAAAGTGTCAAACTTTTAGTCACATGAGGGTTCATGGCTGTTTGATTGTCAGTCTGGAGTGTGATGATGGACAAGTTGTCTGGACGAGGCAGCCTTGATGCTCATTCATCGTGAACTCTGGTTTCATCCTCGTTTGGATTTACTTCTGTATAATAACTTTCAATTTGTTGTTACTTATTGGTGGAGTAACAGCACATTTTCCACAGACGGTTTTACTGACAATTGGCTTGTTTTAATCACTCTTCAGTTCAGTAATTATGGCTTGTTCTTCGGCTGATTGTACCAGCTGACACTGAAAGGACTCTGATAGCCCATTCAGGAAGTAAATTTTTCTTTTTTTTATTCATGCTGGTTTTAATGTACTTTATATGCAACTTTAGTGTCGAATATAAAGTGTGCAGTAAACCCCAGGATTTTGTGCCTTTTATTTCTGTGTTTTGTCAAGAATAGAGACTTAACATCTAGTAAAGATTACGCTTCATGTGAATTAGCACCGTGCTAACCAAGTTAGCTAATCAGTTGTATCATGGTTAAAAGTTAAATGTAGCAGCCTTAGGCTTATGAAGTTTGTGTTGTGTTTCATGTAACCTGGCTGAAGTGTGTTGTGTTAGTGTAATGTGGTACATTAAGTCCATGTGGACACTGGTTCACGTAAACATAATATGTAGGAAATAATTAGGAAACTTAGATGTGATTTAAACAAGTAACACGTTAATGCTCTACGTTGTCAGGAGTACTAAATGTCTGCTGTGTCTCTGATGTAAAATGGTGTGGATACACACTAAAATTTTTAACTTGGTGTTGTACAGTAGATTGTTCGTTGACTTATTCACATGTTGTAGTACTTGTTAATGCAGTGTAGAATGGAAGAATAAAGACCCAGAATGTGACCAAAGTAGTGACTGACACAACAGTTAAATATAACTTTTAAATTACAGCACAGATAAACTGAGGAAAAAATAAATCCCTCCCCTAATTGTGAAGTGACTACATGCCTTTCTTTCAGTGCTTGGAAAACTATATATGAAATAGGAAATCTTTCCTGGGTAATTTTAAAATGAACTTCTGTTGTTGATGCTGATACTGTGTCATGTCTCTCTTCTTCTTAGGTGTGTCTCTTATTTACTGTGACCTTCTGAGTGGCGCCAGCCGAAGGAAAACCCATCTGGTGCTGTTCATCTGTTTGTGAAGCAGGGGACTGCCTGGACAACATCCTCAGTTAACAATTTCCAGTTTAGCTTTCACTTATGGAAATACATATATTCCAATCTGTGACCAATCAGGACCCTCCCCTGTCATGGTGCTATCACAGTTCAGCATGTCTTCCGTGTTTTTTCCAGTTACCACGAATCAAACTTTGAGCAAACCAATAGCAGAGCTGGCTTTATTTCAATTAGGTCCCGTGACCTCCAGCTGAAGTTCAAATTCACTGAAGTTGGTGTAAGTATGATAGTCATTTCTTTCACTCATTTTAAGGAAATAATTGTGGAAAACTAAAGTCTCTGACAGATATTAGTCTGGCTGACTTTACCGTTGTGGTTTTTTTAACCAGCCATGGTGAATTAATTTGTGTAACAATGTAAACTAACATTATTAATAAATTATTAATAAAATCAGCCTGTTTGTCTTTCAGCTGCTGTAGATGTGAGTTAAAGTGTTGGAGGCCTGAGCTGGAGTAGAAACCTGGAGGCTGCTGACCAGCTAAGGACAGACTTTGGCAACATTTAACATGGACCTGCACAGATCATCAGGATCAACCGACTAAAACACATGAAACCCAGAAACCCAACATAAAGTCTGTAAAATGTCAGTGTAGAACAAGTTTTACAGGAGAAGTAACAAAATGAGGTTGTCAGGTCTCTGTTCAGGTTACATCAATAATAAATCAAGCACAGAGCATGAAATAAAACTACATTAGAAATCATATTAGATTATATTAGTACAGTACAGTGCAGTATTTTGTATATGTATACTCTGTATGTAACAGTACTGTCCACATTATTATGTACTCTGTACTCATTACTGTTGAAATGTTTAATTGTTCTGTTTCCTCCACATGGGTATTAAGATGCTGTAACTGCTTATTGGCTCTTCCTCACAGAGACTGGATAAAGGAGAGAAGACTCTTCTACCTCAGACAACTACAGCTGAATGTTCACATTCTCTATAGGTTTAAGTCCACAACAGATGTAGCTGTTTCCAATGATCCAGACCAAAGCTGGAAAGATAAGTGAGGAAAAGATCCACGAAGGTTCTTTCCTTCCAACTGCTGAGGCTTAAGAACATTTTACTGCCTTAGATGAGCAATAAAGTTAATTCTTTTTTGTTTTATTCTAATGTGTCATAAAATTATCTGACAATACATTGTTGTAGAGAAAACAGTTTGCTGTACTGTTTTACATTAAACAGTAGCAAAAAGTCAATATCACTCACCTCTGTGGTTCAGTGTGATGCTCATGTCATGGTGGGTAAACCTCAGTAACGTTACTTTTTGTGAAAGAGAAGAAATCATTTCAACAGACATTTTTCTCAGCATACATTAAAAAAAACAGAAGCTGTTAAAAACAGTCCACAGTCTGACACTGAACCAAAGAACAGTGATTTGAGCTCACAAAACTGAGCTGAGCTTCGTTCATTGACATGACAGAATACACTCATCAGAAACAGTGCTCTGTGGGGGAACATTAGCTATGTTTATTTCTTCCGGTAAATCTGGGCAGGCAGAGTGTTCTCAACTTTCAGTCTGGCCAATCATTGCTCTCCAGCTCTATCTTCTTTTTTTTGTCTCTAGCTCCAATAATCCAAGATGGCAACCAGGAAGTAGCAAAATCTTGGCTTCACTTTCTCAGTAACCAATGGGTAATGTCATAGTAGCTACATCTATTTTTCTTGAACAGTCTATGAGTACAAGGCAAGAAGAGCTACAAGGAAAACGCTCAGGAAAAAACAAGGACTGACTGAATTAGCGATGGAAAATAACACCGAAAAAACTACAGACTGAAGGCTAGGCAAACTTAGCTGCCAGATCGGGGCTGGGAAGGGGCAGGTATGAGTCTGTGAAGCAGTGAGCGGTGTGTGCATGGAGGGAATCCAGCTGGGAGGTCAGAACTGGCAGATGAACCAGATGGCTATTTCCAAGTCTGGAGGTTTTGGCAGAGTGGCAGCAGAAACAGGTGTGTGTGCGCGCGCACACCTGTGAAGAGAGGTGAGAGGTGAAGGAGAAGAGGCTACCAGCAATTTAGGGACTGAGGCAAAAATCCTGACACAGATATATGAACTCTGTAAAACCCCATATTTATTTACAAATAAAATGCAGATTTGCATTTTTTCCCTCAGTAATACAGTTTGAATATCTAAAGCAAAAAATAGCATTTTGGTTCTTTGATAAAGCATACATTAAAAAATGGCGTGATTGTAAGTATAATGGTTAATCAACCTAATAACTAGTCGATGATCTGTCCTAATGTATATAGGATAAAGTCTAGTGTAGTGCCCGTCAGGTTTTGACATCATCTGTAGCTTCATCTGTGAGGTCACTGACCTTTGATTCCTCCCAGTTCAGTATAGTCCACCAAAAAGATCCTGATCTGGATCCTGGCAAAATTCTGGATATTATGATCCAGAACAAAAAAAACTTATGGTGCTTCACATTTTTGGACACTGTAAGGTAACAACTGAAGATACAAACATTCAGTTAGCTCCAAATTGTAGCTGAAAGTCTGCTGAATCAGAATAGTGCCAGCAGATTTGTTGTAGCTTCAATAGTTAGGGAGCTAGATCCAGAAGAATACTGCCATTACAGAAAAATATCAAATTTCTTGAATAACTATTAAACTAACAACAACAGTAACAACAATGATATCTCTGAGATATCATGGTAAAACTTATTTTCCAGATCAGACATTTTTTGCATTAATGTAGACTCCTCTATCAACAATAAATCCTTTTCTTTTTGTTTTTCCAGCAAGTGCATCTTGTATTTTTTTTAGTTCAGCATAAAGTCCTGAAATATCGTGCTTGATTAACTCAAGTTCTTTCATGTCTGCTTCAACATCATTCACTTTTTAAAAATTTTGTCAGATAGTAGCACTGGTAGTTTGCCCAAAATACCTGCTGTATGGAATCCCAAGCACTCTGCCGCACATTTTGAAGGTCCTGTAGTTTCTGCCCCAATTTTGCAGTAAATTTCTGTAGCTTTGCATGCGCTGGTGGATTGTTTCCAATAGTTGCCAATACACTAGACTAAAGTTTTATAGCGACTTTGTAATTTGTAACAGACAAACAAAATTGGCAAAAATAAATATAAAATTGCACCTGAAGTACAACATTTGTTGATCTATTAAAGGTTAATGATGTACGACGTACGTATCCTTACATTCTAAATATTACAACATACACATGTGTGTTCCTATGCATAGTACTTGCGTCATATACACGCAAAATTAACCTTTTTCAGGTTTAACAAAAAGTACTTCAATGGGTTATTGCAGGTGTATGGTTAACTAAGCAAGCATTACCTTGATTTAAATCCTTGCATTCAAAATGCAACAATATACACACATCAGTGTCCCTACATGCATTGTACTTGCTTGAATAGCAGCAGTCATGCCTCACTCAAAATCTACAAGTGTTGAGCAAAGAAGAAAGCAGAGTGCAGAACATATGAAAAAGATGCCACGCATGTTATACTCACCAGTGATAACATACACATAACATATACATAATCACATATTAATATCTTAGAATTTTTATATTTCATTTCTATTTTTGTGTAGTCTTTGTTATCTTATGATGTATATGTATGTTATCAATCTTTTGTTTCATACCGATGGGTCGTGGTGAGAGATGGATAGATTGTTTTTGTGCATATAATGTATTTTTTTATTTCAATCCAAGAAAGGCAGCCTTCTCTTCTCTTTAAACAAAGAAAGCAGAGTCAGGTTGAAAAACATTGTTGCAAACTGCTATCCATGCCCTAAATAAACACCCACCAGGAGAATAAAAAGTGCTGGACCACTTTAGTTTGGGGCTTTTTCTCTTATTTTTGGTGTTTCTTCCATTTGTGTATGACTCGTTTTGTTTCTTTGTTTTATTCTGTGCTTTTACCTTTTTGTCTTTCAATCATTTTTAGTACGTGTTTTGTCGTTGTGGCGCTTTGTTATTCTTTTAGACTTTTTATTTAGATTGTGCTCACCCTCATCTAAGTCTGAGCTTCTGCGCTATTATTCTTTTAAGGCAATACAGCAAGAATTAATGAAAGCTGAGTTTTTCAACAGTTCAATTTTCCAGAGATTTTTGCGTCGTCTGGCTAACACCAAATGTCGCCAAATCTAGCAAGAGTGTTAGAAGTAAAAGTTTATGTTAAGAATTATTCTCATTACATAATCATTGAGTGACTGTCAGGACTTTAAAGTCTACATGTCATCAACCATGAATCACCATAAAACATTCCAAGCTGTATGTACTCACAGTAAAGAAGACAGAGAACTGACCCAGTAAGATTGTGTAAGTAACACTTATCTTATGCTGACTCTTGTGCTGATTGTTTACTAAATAAAAAGAGCCAAGGACAAGGACTAGCCAGAGAGCTGGAATGCTGTAGCAATGCATACTGCAGAGCTGTAGTGTCCGTTCTGTCCTTGTGCGCAAGTAAAAGACCTGAGCTCATGAGTGCTGTCTTCCTTCCTGTGCTGTGTGTGCATTTTCAGGTTTTGAACCTAACATAACTTGGTCCTTCGAGCCAGATGCCAATACACCTGGGACCCTAAGGAGCAGCTCCAGGGAAACTGAAGTCTGTGCACAGCCCCTTGGAACTAGGTTCGGGGACGAAAGCCCTCTGTGGTTGAATTCGACGTCAGCCAGTTAAACCCTGTTCGGACTCCACGGGGTTCAAGGTTGACGGCATCTGAACAGACAACAGCATCTGGAACGACCAACAGGTACTGCACAAAACATTGACACTCAGAGAGTGAGTGTGGAAAGTGCTTTCGGAGTAGTGAAGTCCTGAGCTAAGAGAAACTGAAAACTTACAAAAATTAGGAGCAGTGAAGTCCTGAGCTTCATTCCAACATTCCAAGCTGTATGTACTCACAGTAAAGAACACAGAGAACTGACCCATTAAGATTGTGTAAGTAACACGTATCTTATGCTGACTGTTGTACTGATTGTATACCAAATAAAAAGAGCCAAAGACAAGGACTTGCAGAGAGCTGGAATGCTGTAGCAATGCATACTGCAGAGCTGTAGTGTCCGTTCTGTCCTTGTGCGCAAGTAAAAGACCTGGGCTCGTGAGTGCTGTCTTCCTTCCTGTGCTGTGTGTGTATTTTCAGGTTTTGAACCTAACACAAGAGCCACAGTTAATAGTAAAGTTATTCCTTGATCAACCCCGAAGACCGCACACACCATGCACTGAACATCGGCTGCCTACCGACAGAACCACCACCTGGGTGTCAACGTTACAAGTCTGCTGGCAGACCTCTGACACTACGCTGCTGAGACTTTCCTGATGGAGCTCATTGCCCGCAACCACACAACACTCCAGGAGTAGCCTGGCTCCATTTCTTTCTTTCTGATAACAGACTGATCAACTTCATTCATTCAAAGTGTCTTTTGAGATTTAATCTTAAATGCTCACTAATCAGTAATCAGTAATTTCTCAGTAATCTGAGATGGTGCCCCTTCATTAACGAATGCAACTGTAAAGCGTAGTTACGCTACGCACAACAGTGGTCGGGCTCATCACAGGGGGAGATGAGTCTGCAGGCAGAGATGAGGTGGAAAAACTGTCATCATGGTTCAGCAATAACAACCTGGTCCTCAACACCACAAAAACTAAGGAAATAATATTGGACTTCAGGAGAAACAGATTAGACCCTCAGCCCATATAGAGAAAGAGGTGGATCTACAGGAATATACATCTTCTGTCCTCAGATTTGTCTCCAAGTGTGCTGATGATGTCACCACCACCAAGACAGTCATCACCTACCGAACCAGAAACTCTGGCTGAATGCAGAGGTCAAAGCACTGCTGAGACCCAGGGATGCTGCATTCGGGACGGGTGATGCTCCAGCACTCAGAGTGCCGAGGAGATGGAGCTGACTGCATGCATTAAGAGGGCCAAAGCCACATATGCTTAGAAAATCCAGGTTCATTTCTCCATCAACGACCCACGGAGCATGTGGAAGGGCAGTAAGTGCATCACAAACTATAACACCATGGATGCACAATGTCCAAAGGACTCCTCTCTACCTGACACTCTCAACAAATTCTACATGAGCTTTGAGGACCCCAACACCCCTCCCAGCACCAGACTCACCCCATCGTTGGATGAAGCACTCCTCAGTGTGACCTCAGCTGAAGTGTGGAGGACCCTACAGAGGATCAAGCCCTGCAAAGCTGCAGGCCCTGATAACATCCCAGGGCAGGTACTGAGGGACTGTGCTCACCAGCTGTCTGAGGTTCTGACAGACTTCTACAATACCTCACTCTCACAGGCAGCTGTTCCAACCTGCCACGATAATCCCCATTTTCAAAAGTTCCACAGTGACAGGCCTGAATGACTATCGGCCAGTAGCCCTCACCCCAATAGGCACAAAGTGCTGCCAGAGGCTGGTCATGGCCCACATAAAAGCCTCCATCGACGTCACTGTGAACCCCCATCAATATGCCTACAAGAAAAGCCACTCCACTGATGATGCCATTTCATCAGTGGTTTACACAGCCCTCACCCACCTGGAGAGCAAGAACTCATACATCTGCCTGCTCTTTTTGGACTTCACTTCGGTCTTCAACACAACTAACTAATTAACACTTGTACTGAGCCTCTCCCTTGGAAACTGGGTCCTGGACTTCCTCACCAACAGACCACAGACCATTAGAATCCACAACATATTCTCCCCCATCACCCTCAGCACTGGCTCCCCCCAAGACTGTGTGCTGAGTCCCTTCCTGTTCACCCTGCTGACATATGACTGCTTCTTTCCAGAAGCTGTTAGACTGTTGAACTATGGTGGAGCTCTGTAGCTTTCCACCTATCACCCACCTACCTACTGTTTCATTATTTTGCATATTTGTAAAGTATGAACAAAAAATCTTTATGTTTTGAGAAGTCACTGCATTCACATAATTCACACCTCCAAATATCTGAACTGGCAGCTCTTTGTTCATAATAAGATAAATCAGATTTACACACACGTTTTAGGTCCACTCAGTGTCTTAAATGTACATATACAATTTACATATGCACAAAAATAATGCTGCCTGCTACCATAATGATTCCATAATGATTTGTCTGTATGTATGCACATATAGGCTGGCATGTACAGTGCTGTAAAAAAGTATTTGCCTGATGTCTTCTACACTTGCATATTTCTCACACAAGAATGTTCCAGGTCCTTAAACAAATATCTATACTGGCTGAATATTAAACACAGATATCACACACTGTAGTTAACACAGTAATGCTGTGGTCAAACTACTGGTGAAAAAACAGCTGGCTCCAAGCCATTTTCCATGAAAGCAGCTGTAAAGTTGCTACAGTTTGTTTAAAATTGTCTTTTGACTGAAGAGCTCAATCCAACTTTTTTTCAATTATATTGAAGTTCAGAATCATCAACTAAAACCCATGTGTAAAACTCACAGCAGGGCTTTTTTCTTATTGTGCCATTCTATGCGTATTTGGTATTTAATGGACAAGACAGTCTTCCCTGCTAGTTTTGCTGTCAGAATATGAATAGTCTGGGTGAAAGGCCCAGCCCCCCATGGCAGCTGAAAAGGTAAAACTCCCTTTTTTGTTGGTATGAAGAATTCATTTTCTATTAGGCTCCATGTTGTGTAATATTGATGGATGCACTGACCCAGTTTGAGAGTCCTCCATCCCAGTGGTAAACAGCAGGGTTAAGGCAGCATGAATGCCTCGAAGCTAGCCTCAGGCACAAGGAGAGGGGGGGCCCACACCACCTGCCTGTCTGATCCAGAGCCATACATGGATGACGAACATAGGAAAATACTTGACAAATAGAAAAATAGTTTATGTACTATGACCCTCATCATAAAGAACAAAGGCAGTTTATGACTAAACAACTTAAGTGCTTCTCTTTGCACCCAGAATTCACAGCATGGGACAGCTTTGATGACATTTCTGGTAGATTTCCTCTTATTTCTTCAACACAAGTTTGAGCCTATATGAACTAATAAACTTTCAGCCCATTAGTGGCCACAATGAAGACAAGATGCATTGGAAGAGAGACAGAGTGGTATACCATGTAACAAACATCCTTGGCTGCAACTCAGTTAAAAACACTGCAATCAGTGGACATCCAATAGAGAGGGGAATGAAGTGGACACAAAAGCCACACTGTCTTTTAACAATAAACACCCTTATGCAACCTATGATTTGCTATTTGCTAACCAGATTAGCATTGCCTTCCTTTTTTGAAGTTTTTGTTCCTTACTTTATATGTTGTGTGTAATTGGCACTTTTATCCTGTTATTATTAGTATTTTGCAGCTGTTCAGTTGACAAGAAAGAACGATGTTGATAGTGTGCCAGTGCTCACTCTGTATTTCTGTTTCTTTTCAGCCTAATAGTTACTGCAGCCTAGCCCTTGTGGATCCTGTTACCAGCAATGGTTGGGTATGGCCCAGACACTTCAGTGCCATTCATTTCAAATGATTCAAATGATTTTTTTTGGCCCTTCAACTTTCTTTTTAAAAAAATGTATATTAATTTTGCCATGGTCTGTAGGAGGATTTGAAAATATCAGTGACATCATTCACAAAGAAATGATCAACATGTGTTGCTGTTCACACTCAGTGTCAGGGAGAAGCTCAACAGATCTGAGTGCATCATCACATCTAAAACCTTTTTTAACATACACTCCCCTCCAAAAGTATTGGAACAGTGATGTGGGAATATGGCCTTTTATTGGATTTATCCTTAATTTTTATTCCATGCTTTGTTTGAATACTTATGTTGTTTTTTGTGGCGTGATCATTTGATTGGCTATTTTATTTGCATGTATTTTGGTTGCTGTGATTTGGTTGTGCAATACATTTTTTAGATAATTATGTTCAGGCCACACCCACTACCTCGTGAACAGACAGATGTGGACATTGGCTGAACGCACATGATGCTAATCAGCGCGGCGTGGAAATTGGAGAGTGGCCCAACAAAAGAGACTGAAATCTCAGCAGAAAGGAAGCAGCAGACGAGCCCCCCGGATACGGTGAGTACCGCACACAAAGGGTAGGGTACAAACGCTGTGGACGCTCCAAATCCCCCACTGGCAGATCCGTTCTCCTCGGCAGGTCGACGTGACGCAGCACGGAACTGGAAGTAGCCCAGTCGAGGCCTGGACCGGGGATGCTGAACGGACGTGGTGCTCAAGGCGTGTTGTGTGTGTGTGTGTGTGGAGCGGTGCACGGCTCTGGACACCGGTGGAGGCTGCAGAGGAAGCTGGACGGCAAAACTGGAAGATCCTTCTCCCCCTCCTGATGAGTCCCGATTTTAGACATTTATTCTCGCTCCTATTTTAGCCTCTGACCTTTATTTTTAACCAACATTTTAGCCGTTCTGTGCCCTATTTTAGCATTTTGAGTAATTTTTATTATAGCATATTTTAAATCTTTTATTGTAATAAATTCATTCTTGACCTTTTACCTCTTGGTTTGAATTAACTGCTCATCCCTTGGTGTTATCGAACTTGTATCTTTTTTAAAAAAAAATGGGTTCTAGTCCCACTACTAGGTGGCATTGTCGACATTTTAATCTTTTAACCATTAAATTGAATTGTTTTTTTTATTCTTAATACTCCACTCAGCCACAAGTGAGGTCAGTTACTTTATTTTTGCTGTAGACTGGAAACATTTGGGTTTGACATCCAAAGATGAATATGAGACAGGAGATTAACATTTCAGCTTTTATTTCCAGGTGTTTACATCTGGATCTGATACACAACTTGGAGGACAGCATTATTTGTTACGAAACACCAAATTTTAGGTGAGCAAAAGTATTGGAACAGATGGACTTAAAATAGATTAAAGTGAATAAGTCTTGATATTTAGTTGCAAATCCTTTGCTTGCAGTAATTGCATAAATCCTGTGACCCACTGACATCACCAAACCTTGGCTTTCTTCTTCTGTGATGCTTTTCCAGACTTTCACTGCAGCCTCTTCATGCTGTTGCTTGTTTTGGGGCGTTACTCGCTTCAGTCTCCTCTTTAGCAGGTAAAATGCATCTCTATAGGGTTGAAGTCTGGAGGTTGATTTGGACAGTCGAAAACCTTCCACTTCTTGCCCTGATGAACTCCTTTGTTGTTCTGGCTGTGTGTTTTGGGCCATTATTTTGCTACATGATGAATGATCTCCAATCAGTTGGTTGAATCTTTCTTTAAATTGGCGGACAAATGTTTCTGTAGACTTCTGAGTTCATTTTGCTGCTGCCATCATGTGTTGCATCATCAGTGAAGACTAATGAGCCCGTCCCAGAAGAAACCATGCAAGCCCAAATCATGACATTACCTCCACTGTGTTTCACAGACCAGCTTGCATGTTTGGGGTCATGAACAGATCCTTTCTTTCTCCAAACTTCAGCCTTTCCACCACTTTGGTAAAGGTTCATCTTTGTCTCATCAGTCCATAAAACTTCTTGAAGCTTGTCTCTGTACTTTTTAGCAAATTCCATCCTGGCCTTCTTCTTGCTAATGAGTGGTTTGCATCTTCTGGGGTAGCCTCTGTACTTTTGTTCATGAAGTCTTCTGTGACCAGTAGATGGTGATATCTTCACTTTTGCCCTCTGGAGGTTGTTGCTGATGTCACTAACTGTTGTTTTAGGGTCTTTCTTTACAGCTCTCACAATGTTTCTGTTGTCAGCTGCTGCTGTTTTCCTTGGTCTACCTGTTATCTAGTACACCAGTGGTTTCTTTCTTCTTCAGGACATTCCAAATGGTTGTACTGGCTGTGGTCAATGTTTGTGCAATGGCTCTGATTGATTTTTCCATCTTCTCTCAGCTTCACAATTGCTTGTTTTTCACCCATAGACAGCTCTCTGGTTTTCATGTTGGTTACACCTCTAACTGTAAATGCATTCTGCACAGACAACACCCAAATCTGAAACTGAATGTACACATTCAGCTCTATTTATTGTTTGAATAATCAATGTAATAGGACACACCAGAGCAGCAAAACACGCCTGTCAGTCACATGTTTCAATATGTTAATAATAATAATAATGATGTTCCTTTTGCTCACCTGGAAAAATAGGTGGGTTCAAACAAATGGTGCTGTCTTCTAAGTTGTGTATCAGATCCAGATGTAAATACCTGGAAATAAAAGCTGAAATGTTGATCTCTTGTCTCATATTCATCCTTTAATGTCAAACCCAAATGTTTTCAGTCTACAGCAAAAATAAAGTAACTGGCCTCACTGTTCTAATACTTTTGGAAGGGAGTGTGCCTGTAAATCTTTGTAAAAGTCAATAAGAGGGTGTGTTATCTTCTCCCTTCCAGCTATGCCACTATATGCTTCAGTCCATGATCCAAAGTCCTGTTATCCTTTACCCCCATATGTTTGACTAATGAGATACAAGGATCTCAGTGTGGTAGACGAAACGGGGTCTAAAGTAGTAAGACAGGTAATGTCACAGAGACAGTGCATGTGTCAACTTGAGCCTGTCTGTTCCACCTTTGTTCAAAACTCCCTCAAAAACACACATGTAATGTTTGGTATTTTTACACATCTGTGTGTCCCTGCCTGTTGTTTTCTGATGTCCCTGATCTGTACTTCTTGTTACGAGCAAATATATGCTCACCAGTTCACTTTAAACAGCCTCAGTGTATCCTTTCTTTGTTGCTGCTCCTCTTGCTGTGGTCATTGTGTCTCAAGTACCAGTATTTGTGTGTGAACAATTGAGAAAAACTGTAAATGCGCTTTATCACCACTTATGCCTTCTCACTGTTCTGAGGTTACATCCCAGCATTGCGGTTACGTCACATGTTGAACTTGATTTAACAATCTTTGAACATCATCAGGAATGCAAATTATCATCCGTTACTCTTTAGTCTACTTGCTTGGTCACTATCTCATTTGCTGACACTGCTAACAATTTCCGTGCTTTGTCAACATTTAAATGGATTTTTTTTCTTTTATTTAGGCAAAATACACACCTACGTGGTCCCAGTCAGTTTGAGTTTATTCATTATTTCACTTCTGTCTCAAGTGTAGCGGACACAGCCTTCCCCCTCTCTGTGGAATGCTACGTGAGAGGACCCCAGGTAAAAACAACACATTTGCGTAGACTTTGTGTCTACTCCGACCATTAAACTGCCACACTGAACACTACCCAGGCCCGGGAACCCAACCGTCCTCAGGAAGAATCACCATTTGTAAATCACCGGAGCAAATGGTGCCATATTCACTTCTTTGTTCTTCTAACACAAATCTCATGCCTCCTGATGAGGAATGAGATAACCTGTGGAACATTAACACTTGGAACCCTCAACTTCAAAGGGACTGCAACTCACACCGAGTTGAGAATGTTTTTGCTGCATCTTTCCCATGGACACATTTCAATCCCTTTTCCATCCCTAACTGATAAGGAGAGGCCATAAATTGTGGCCGCATACCAGTGGAAGACCTGGAACTGTGTCTTCCCTTCATTCATTCACATAGGCAAGGACTGAATAACTACTGTTCTATTTATTTGTTTCATGTGTTTGTACCTACATCAGCCTCAACATGGTGTCCTATATCAAATGTCCAAAAATCGCATTTCTATGTGATATGGGAGCAAAGTTAAGACTTTATAAGAATATTCACATTTCTAACATGGACCCACAGTGCCATCTAGCGACATCTGGTACACTCTCTTGCCGGCACTAGAAAACCAATTGTAGCGATATGTTGTAATAGATTAAAAGTGATAGTGGGGAAAATCTGTCATATTTTGCTACTACATTTCATTGAATGTGTTATATTCACCAATGATAACATAAACATGACATATACACAATCGCATATTAACATATAAGAATTTTTATATTTAATTCCTATTTTTGTGTGGTCTACTGTCTTATGATGTATACGTATGTTATCAACCTTTTGTTTCATATCGATGGGTCATGGTGAGAGATGGATAGATCGTTTTTGCACATATAACCTAAGTTTTGTATTTCAATCTAAAAGGGCAACTTTCTCTCCTCTTAGACAAAGAAGCAGAGTCAGATCTCTCCTGCCATTTTTTCTTGCTCTTGCCATTTTTTTTTCCTCGTGGCTTTTGCCATCTTTTTCTCGGCTCTCTTGCCATATTTTGCTCTCTTCTTGCCATCTTTTCTTGCTGCTCTTTCTTACCACTTTTCCATTATTTTGTGCTTTTTGATATTACGCGCTTTTACCTTTTTGTCTTCGCTCAGCTTTTAAATCAAATTTTGCGCGTTTTATTTTTGTGGCTCTTGGTTAATCTTTTAGACCAGGGGTCTCAAACTCCGGTCCTCGAGGGCCACTATCCTGCATGTTTCTGATGTTTCCCTCTTCCTGCACACCAGATTCAAATGATCAGCTCATCATCAAGCTCTGCAGAAGCCTGATAACGATCCTGATCATTTGAATCAGGTGTGTTGGAAGAGGGAAACATCTAAAACATGCAGGATAGTGGCCCTCGAGGACCGGAGTTTGAGACCCCTGTTTTAGACTTTTTATTTAAATCATGCTCACCCTCATCTAAGTCTGAGCTGCTGCACAACTATTCTTGTTAAGCCAAACCAACAAGAATCAATTAAAGTCAATTTTTGTTCTAACAGAACATTTTTTCAGAGATTTTGTGGCAAATGCCAAACGCCGTCAAATCTAACCAGAGCCACAGTTAATAATAAAGTTATTCTCCATCAACCCGGAAGATTGTGCACTCCGCGCCCGGCTGCCTACCACCAACCACCATCTGCGTGCCAACGTCAGGATTCTGCTCGCAGAATCTCTGGTCCTGCGCTGCTGTGAGGGCTCCAACGGCAGAACGTTCCCTAGCAACCTAGACGACGCTTCGGAAACATCCACCCAGACTCATCGCTCAAGGGTTCCAACCTAAGTTTCCAGCTCACAGAGGCTCCGACCAGACAGCTCTGTTCAAAGTAGGCAAGCCCACCTCTCCTATCTGCTCCTGATTGAGTTGATGCTGTAATAACTTGATAACAGGGTTTAATTTTAGCGTATCAGTCGTGAATCTAAAACAGAACTTTAGATTGTTGGCTAAATACCCTTCTTTCACCATCATCCTCTTTATTCTGTTTGATAATCTGGCATCACATATTCACTATACACACACTCTGACTCAACTGCTATAGCTCATGTATGTTATATTAGTAGATTAGTTCATAAATATATTCATTTAGGCCAATTCCTGGTTCTGTGTTTTTTTTGAGTGGGAACTGAGGTCAATTTAATCAGAATTTACGACTTTCAGCTAACAGACTGATTAACTTCATTCAATTAAAGTTTCTTTGAGACTTAATCTAGAATGATAATTTTCTCAGTAATCTGAGATGGTGCCCCTTCATTAACGAGTACAATTTCATTGTAAAGTGTAGTTACGCTACATAAGTCTTGCCTAAACTCTGTAACCTCGCAAAATCTCAACTTGCACTGCTCTAAAAGTGACAGTGTTACTTTTTACCCTAAAAACACATCAACCCATGTTCACTTGGCTACATTTAGAAGCTTACAAAGTGTTTTTTTTTATTTAAAACAAGAATTAAACCTTGGAAAATTACAAGACTAGTATGTTAAAAAAAACAGATAATTGTAAAGTGGATGTGACCCACTAGTCATTTCTTCTCTTGTTTTATCTGGCAGTGTTAACCTCAGAAAGAGGAAGATTTTGCTTATGTTTTTAAACCTGTTTCAACACATTCCACATTTTATGAGAAAGTTATTCTAACAACTTGACAAGATTTCCTCATTTCTGTGGGCTAGACTGACAGTGGGGCAAGAATGATCATCTTATGGGCTCAAAAATCCAAACTGTCTTCAAAGCTCTCAATCTCTTATTACTGCACAACTTCCCCTTAAAGTCCACAATATTTCTCAAAACTCAGCTGTCATTTCCATTAATTGGGTGCATTTTCATAAACTTTACAGACTAGAGAAATCCTTTAGTCTAGTCTTGATTTTAAGAACTTTTTTTCATCCTCAGCCATGATCCCATTCTTTGTATCTGGCGAGATAA
Source organism: Dascyllus trimaculatus (assembly GCA_024666655.1). NCBI lineage: Eukaryota > Metazoa > Chordata > Actinopteri > Pomacentridae > Dascyllus > Dascyllus trimaculatus. The sequence goes on from JAMOIN010000584.1 coordinate 69,946, forward strand.
GGGCTTTGCATCAAAGATTTCAGTAAGGAAGAAACCTTTAAGGTTTTTCAGAACTCTCATCCAGATTTGACCTGGCAAAATCCCACTTTTTGTTTATTTGTTTTGTTTTCTTCAAATCTGACATTTCATTAAATCCAGATATCAATCCAATTTTTCCAGTCACCCTCCTACGTGCCTGGGTGATTCTCTTCTTTCTTTGAATCCTGTTCAGAAGTGCTCTGTCTCTTTGATTTATAACTTTATTGGCTCCTTTGACTCTGATCAGACAACCCATCTGAAGGAAATTTGGGAGCAGTAAATTGATATACCAATACTTGATACCTGGTGGCCCACATCCCTGATGACTAATTTCATTCCTCTTCTGTGCGGGCTAGGCCTGGTTTATCGCATTGTAAGGTTCTGTAAAGCTAAAGTGGGCTAAAATGGCTGGCTAAAACACCTTCACCTGCAAACGATATCCACATGTTTTGGTCCTGCCCAAATCTAAAAGGTTTCTGGTGATAAATATTTAACTCAATGGGGACCACTTTCAGCATAAATCTCACGGCTTTATTTGGAGTTCCACCACTAGAAGCATTTATTGTCTTACTGACAGAGGGACATTTTCTGGTTTTTAGCTAGATGTTTAATTTGATTTAAGAGAAAGCAGGCTTCTTCTACTTTACATAATATTTAGCTAGAGATTCCAAATCATATCAAACTTGAAAAAATTAGAATTAGAGTTTGGAAGCCCTTTATTGAGTATCTGAATTAGGGTCCTGCTTATGGCAGTTATGTAATGGTGAAGACATAGATCAGATTAGGTAACTAAAGCCTTTGCTTTAACAATGGAAAACAAAGAACTAATGTTTTAATTCCTTTTTATGGCAGGATGTGAAATGCAAGTGTAGGGAAAATGTATGCTCAAATAGATTGATAAATGTTTATGCAAAACTGTGACAATATCTGACTGATATTTCACCAGCGAAATTATTAGATACAAATACTGTAACTGTACTGGGGCAGCCATTTAAGAGAAAAGATAATTATAAAAAGGTGCACAGAATAGAGTCTTCTTTTCAGTCTCAAAAAAACTCTAGAAGAACTCGAGATGATACTCAAGAGGAAGATGTCAAGGAGAACTCCAGAAGGACTCAAAGCTTTGCTTTCAGGTATGGTCTTTGTTACGGCCACTGGGATCAGTGGGCCGTATTTCTTTTGGTGGTGGCCGTTTTAAATATGTCTGTGCAAGCCCAGCTGAAGCCGAGTTGGGAGATTGCTCCAGAGGCCAGCTGAACACCATCTCAGCTGATTAGCTGAGCTGAAGACCTGCTCGGAAGCAGCCAGTCTCCCCGCCTCTGGACCTGCCTGATTGGACCACCACCTGGCACCCTCCACCTTCAGCCAATCCGCTGCAGCCACTCCACACCTGAACAGCTGAAAAGCTCCAGCCATCCCTCAGTTATGGCGTGGCAGGGATTTGGTGTGAACTGCCCGCCCTGGTGCCGCTTGTCTGTGTTTCGGTGTAATTTACTACGTGAGTAGTGTTCGGCAGTTCGCTAATGTTTAGAGAGGCATTCGTGTAGGTCTTGGTGAAGACCATTTTGTGGCCTCAGTTAGCAACTGCAATTTGATTAGTGGAAATTAGTATTTTGCTGTGTGATCAAAATGCTAATGCTAGTGTGTGTGTAGTAGCCACTGTGCGTGGTGATTCGTGTCCGGTCCTGTGTTCTGTCATGTGTGTTTAGAGGCACCAGTTTTGGTTTAGTTTTGAGCACTGGGCACTTGTTTGTAATTTCTGTTTGGTGTGGTGTTGCTACTGTATGTGTTTGGCTAGGGAGTTTTAGTTGTGTTTTGTTTCAGTAAGATTGTGTAAACTCTGTTAGCCTTCGTTCAATTTTATTCAGTTCTTTGATTTTAGCAACACCCACCTGGTTCTGTTACTTTGTGTATCACCTGTTCTGTTAAGTTCGTCACTAAGCAATAAACTGCCTTGCTTGACCAATTACATCTGGTTTTCTTTTGTTGCACCCAGCTACCCCTAGAGGCTGGGTCGTAACAGTCTTCTAAAGAGACTTTTTTAAAAGAAGATTTAAAATGTGTATTTAATTTAAAACTAAAACCTAACAATGCCAGCAGTTCAACAGACATGTTGACCTGTCACAGTAGCGAAAACACAGTGGTAACTTTCTAGTCCCAATAAGCCATGTAAAACAACATGCACAAAAAACTGAAGCATGACATCCCCTAAGTAGAATGCAGCCATCATTAATACACCTGGGCTTCCTCTCGTTGTGACAAGACAGAATGTCTGCTGTGAAAAAGGTTTATAATAGAGAGATGCCAGTCTGTTAATGTGATTTATTCTCACCAGAAAAACCTCCTTAAATCTGCCAAGATGCTGACACTGAAATGGCTGCAAGAGCTTCCTCTGGACTCAGAGTTGTATGCTGGGTGACTTGACTCTGTCTGGGTGACTGATCAGTTATTGTTCACCTTTGTTGTGTTGTACAGTGAACTGAGATATGTTAGCTGCACTCCATAAGTGCCAGCAGTTCGGTGTTAATTGTTACATGAACGGTCGCTCTGCGTGACACTCGTCTAAATTGCAGGGAAATGCAATTAACATTGAGCAGCGGGACATTAAAAGCCATATTTGTCACTGTCAGGATCTGAGCAGGCATCTGATTGCACAGCTGATTGGAGAAGATGGCATCCCCCCAGTCTTGCTTTCCCCCTTGATCTCTCTGCTCTACTCACACTGGAAGATGGAAGAATGCAGGGAGCTCAGTGTGAAGTATCTGCGGTATGGTGTCTTAACAGGAAACAGTAGGTCCAAAGTTTGGAGCTTCAGTTATTAGTGTTACGACAGCATGTCTTCCAGCTACAGTGGAAATGAGTTAATAGACTGAGAATTATTCAGTCTTCACACTAAACTATTTCAGTTGACATCTACATGAGACACCCACTGACAAGTCACATTACCAAGAGGAGACCTCCAAATATCTTTTGCACAGTGCTGCTTCTCTTGTCCTTCAACATTTTTATTCTTAATTCATGTTTCTTCTCTGCATTCATTGGGGGCTTCAGTGCTGCACTTCATGTATGGACAGTATCATGATGGTTGTTACATGGCTCCAGCTTTCTGCTAATGAAACACACCCAGCAGTTATGAAACAACATTATCAACCATTTTGAATTTCAAACACATTTCTCTTCCTGCAGAGCTAGCACTATACAGTGACTTTTAAAAACTTTTATTCTACAAACTTCTGAGTGCTGTAGCCAAAAACCATGCCGTGAGAATGGTAAGAGTGAACCAAAACAATGACAGCTAAGCAATGATCTGAATCGTAGTATAAAACTCCATAAATCCAAGGTGTTATTAGATTGATTGTTAATGGAAAACATAGCAATTATAGCCTCTTAAAGCAAAACAACATAGTCCCCTTAACTGTAATGGATACTCCACAGCCACTGACAATCACATTCTCCACATCTCTGACAATGCCCCAGCATTCCTGTATAATCTCCTCCTCCACGTCTTCTAGCATTCCCTCTTAAAGTGAAGTAATTCAGTACACTTGCAGTGCTAATGTCAGTGGAACCTCAGGGTGGCCAGCAAGACAAGCTGCCTTTCCTCTTCACATAAAAAAACAACATAATTTTGTTTTCATATTTTCCCAGCCCTTTCCACTACCATCACCTCCTATGTTTTGAAAAGGCCACATACCTCACTCATAGCCACCTGCCATAAAGTGCCACACACTTAAGGATTCCCATGTCAAACACTTACCAGCAACAGTGTCCTCATCTTTGAAATCCCACTCCTGGTTTTCCCCAGCCATTACAGTGACTGTCTGCAAAAACAAAAAAATAAAACCATATGTTGAAATACAGTCAGATCTGTGTAGTACATTTGCTTCCAGGGAAGCCTAAACCATAACAGTAAAGGTAAAATTAATGATTGCTGAGATTGATTTATTACAGTTCTTATGGTTTACCTCAACAATTGACAATTGACTCGAATAAGTTCTGAAACAAATCTAGTTCTAAAACTGTATTGAACAGTCTGCTCTTAGGAACTGATCTATATGACAGTATATGACGCATAAAAAAGAGTGCATAGACAGGTGGACGTAAGCTTTTATGATCTGCACAATACATTTGACAACAGGGGGGCTTGGTAGACACTGTACTACTGTACATCATGTCTACTACATTGATATTTTTCCTATTAGAATTCAAGCAATGACAAAATTGTCACACCAGGCTCTGCCTATGCACATGCCAAAGTCATAATGCATTCAGAAATCAGATTTTTATAAATTTTCTGAAGGAATTTTTTTTTTACATGTATTCTGAGAAATTTATGTGTTTTTGTTGTCTGAGCCTTGAGTAAAGCATGTTATTTATCTGTATGACTCCTTCATTCCTATTCTCACAGTCCATGTCTGTTACACCTATGCAAAGTGACAGACCATTCGACACTGTCAGGCAACACTGTTTTCACGTTCAGCCTCTTCTCACTTTCTTTTTCTCACTTATACACAGCCACACACAGTGGTTGAGTGCCCATTCACACACAAAGACACTCCAGTCCACATTCTAAGCACTAGGGGGCAACATAATTCTGTTTAAATCCAGAGCAAGTCACCAGAAAGTGAGTGTCAAGGCCATGAGAACTAATTAGGAGTTTGGAGACTTCTCTTGACTCATTTGCAGGTATTTACCATTTTTGAAATGTCACATCTTGTTGAATGTGATTTTGGTGCATTAGTGTGAGCTGTTCCTGGGAGACCCATATCACACACTATGGCAAAAAATATATGCACACATACCAGTGACATGTGACTGGGGGCTCTTTTTCATCTTTCAGTTGCGCTCACTTTTTCAAATGAAATGAAATCTAAATTTGATATCATTATACTTTGAACAAAGAATTGACAACCTTTTTTGTATCAACTGCTGTTTTCAACGTCACAGTATCATTACAGACGTGCCCATGGGGCACATGGCTGAGGAGTAGTAATTGCATAATTCTCTCTCTGCCCTCCATCTGTTCTGTTTGTAAGTTTACATGCATGTTCAAAAGTCATGTAAGATGAAAGAGATGGAAGCACATAAGACAAAGAGAGTAATTTAACACTGAAACAAAAACCAAACAAACCTTTATGTCGTCTATGATTCATTTCTAAAAGAAAAAAATATTACAATCTTAACAACACACAGGTAGTGTCCTTCCACAAATACCAGATGTAGCCAAATGCTTACTTGCTGCAGTGATGACCTACTTCATTTGAAAATCAGTTGTTTGGGGAGTAATAGGGAAATATAGAGCAGGGGTTTTTAGCCAATACTAGAAGTTTAATTATTGTTATTCAGTCTTTTTAGTTGAAATATAATTGCCTTGTTGCACATGGTCCTATGTTCACTGTCTGTCTATGACTCTGGACTTTAATTCCCACTTTGTGGTCAAAAGTTTGTTGCCAGACTTCATGGCAACAGTTTTGGTTTTCTCTTTTCATTGTTTTAACAGGAGACTGTATGGAGATAATTTTCTGCCAAAACACAACAAACAAAGAAAATGTATTTTTACAAATTATCTACAGTTCACTAAAACATTGTGTGGTTGTGGCACTATGAGTCAATCCAAAAATCAAAAATAGTCAAAAATAGAAAATAAAAAGGTTACAAATTCAATTTCATATTTTGTATTATTTTGTCACGTGCAAATCTTCTTGTGTAAACAGATGTAAAGTTTTACGAGAAATTGGAAATATAATTTTGCACAGTATTCAGTGTGTTAGAATGTGGGCTGCAACATGAGCCCCATGTTATATTAGTTTACACTTTGGGAAAAAACATTCACTTCTACTAACAGGTCTCTTTTGCTGTGGCCCACTGGATGTATCGACAACTGTCACTGATTTTGTTAGTGAAAAAAATGTTAAAAACTGGAGGGCTTGAATACAAGTTCTGAAGCATTCCCATTCATGTCCCAGAACACACATACAGTAATGTACACTACAGCAAATCCCATATGCCCGTATGTCTACATTTTGGATGTAAATAAATAGTTAGAATTATGAGATCGTGATGTGCACGTCTATTTATGATCCTGAATATGAAAGTTTTCTTATTATATGAAATAATGTACAACAAACTAATGGGGCAGGAATGTATGTAGACTTGCTTCATTTTTCTGTTTATATGTTTTGTAAAATACCTGGTTCAGCATATAACAACTGATAGAAGAGGAAGGGAGATTTCAATAGGTATAGTTTTGGCCCTGGATCCTCAAAACCAGTCTTTGAAGCAGTCCATCAAAATTTGGTGGAAAACAGGGAAGGGTAATATAGCAGCAAAATAATACCCATGCTTTAGAAATCCCATGTTCAGCTATCATTCATGCATGTAATGTCTGTATAGTTTTGTTCATATAGTGAAGCTCATGCATAATATTGTGTTGTACCTGGAGACAAGAAAAGAAAACTGAATGCCACACTTGAAAGCAAAAATCAAATCAGTACTATTTGTAACTTTTGCTCCTATTATTCTCTCTGAGAGGCTGAGGACGGTACCAGATAACCTGTTTGATATTCAAAACCACATCTAGCCTGAGCCAGAGTGTGAGTGGAAACACAGGAGGGGGAATCCAAAGCAGTGAGGAGGAAGAAAAAATACATATGAGTGAGACAAAAAAAGGTAAATGGGGGAATAAGAAAACAAAGCAGGCGAGAAGAAAAATGGCCACTGTGAGGTGGATTCGTAGTGTCAATACAGTCTGTTTGTCTCAGGTAGGAGGAAGGAAGGAGATAAACGCCAAAGACAGTGCCAAGTGAAAAAAGAGATGGGTACAAGAAAATAGGTGGAAGAGATAAAAGTATACATAAAAGGACAAATATACTGATCAACCAAGGAAAAAATCGACAGGCAGTGCTATGAATGCTGCAGAAAAATCACATCACCTGGATAGACCATAAAATGGAAGGAGGATAAAGAACAAGCAGAGGAGGTAAGAGGAACAGGAGAAGAAAGAGGAGATGGAAAGAGTAGATTACTCCGCTCTCTCCTGTGCTATTCTTCATTTTAAGCAGCTTGTTGACCTTTCCAGTCAAGCCTGTAGGTGTAGTTCAGATTCTGCAGCACTGCCCGCAGTAATTTAGGTGAGAACTCTTGCAGAGGGGAAGTGAGACAGAGGGGAAGGAAGACAGAGAAAACAAAGAAGTAGGGATAAGGCAGAAGACAGACAGGAACAAAGAAAAAAAGAGTGTTGAGGCTACGAGGCAATGAGCGTTTCCAAATGATTGCCTCTCATAAGGTTGTGTTTTATACTGCCTTAGATTTACTGTCCATTTATGGGACAGTTATTAGAGTGTCCAGGCCTGGAGCGCTGGTGCTTTGGGGTGATACCTCAGTTTAAAGAAGCGAGTTGAACCAGGAATGGAAGAGTGAAGGTACATAATTCACACTCTTGTACCACCCTGGAAAGACAGAGGCAGGCAATCGCACACTGTACAATCATAAAATGGTTGAGAAATCCTTCATCACACGATAAAACTAGCTGTCAGGCTGTAGGCTTATAAAAGCTTTGACTCTCACATGGTTTGAGGAGGTCACACATTTGGGGCTGTACACCCTCAGCACGTATATTCGCATGTGGGATACTGTGTATCTGTATGTGTGCATATACAAAATAAAAATATTAAACAATAGTGTTTTCTCAACTGTTGCCTGTGATTTGTGTCTGTTTTGTTCATTATTGTGTTTTTATGTAGATTTGACAGAAGGGCAACAAAATAATTGACTGGTATAGTGTGCATGTAAAGGGAAAATGAGTCATGAATCAAAATATTGGAGCGATACTGGAGGGAGTTTGATTTATCTATTTGCTCGCTCAGTATCACAGTACTCTACCTTGCACCATAACATTGTCTGTGCTTGTGTTTTTACCTCTGTTCTTTGATCTTCTTTCACGTCTATTGTGATTTCCCTCATTCACCTATGTCTTGTGAATCGCCTGTGTCTTGTCTCCTAATTAGTTCCCTGTGTATATACAGTTCTGATTTTTCCTTTGTTCTCAGCCAGGTCATCCTGTTTTGTCCCCCTCTGCCAGTGTGTTGGAAATTTGCCTGTTTGTCCTCATGTTCGGGAAGATTTTCCTTCATCTAGGTCATGGTTATCTTCGTAGTTTCAATCATAGTATCTGGACTTGTTTTAGTTTCTCAAAGTTGTTTCACTGTACCAGGTGAAACATTTTCGAGAAACTCGAGCAAGTCCTGTTTGCCCTCCTGTTTGTTCCATCATTTCAGTACTGATAAAGCTTCTTGGATGAGAAATGAAACGTCTTCGAGAAACTCAAGCAAGTCCTGTTTCCCATCCTGTTTGATTCCTGCGTAATGTCTGGATCTCCTGCATGTTCCTGCCTGTCTACCTCTGTTTGTTCCTCATGTTAACTAGTTTTGTGTTCTGCATTTGGGATGTTTGGTTTATTCAGTTTTGTGTTTTTTGCATTTGGATTAGTTAACTTTTTTGAAATTCATCTAGACTTTTAATTTAGTATTTTCCTGAAAACTCAGCCACTTCATCAGCTTCCCTGCCTTTGTAACCCTACCGAATGTTTCTTTAAATAAAATTGTTTCTTTCTCTGACCTGCTTGTTGTGTTTGCACTTGGTTTCTATACTTACAGAACCATGGTATCCTCGAAACGGACTTCAGTTAGGATTCAAACTGTTCTCAAAAATTTTTAACAATTGCTTGCTTGCCCCTGCTGTTTACATGTCTGCCAAAGGCAACTCCTACAACCATCCCGATTACACAGCATGGGTTCCTGATCTCTCTTTCCAGACCCTGACTCATCAACTAAATTTTAGCCTAACAGCAGGCATTATATTCTGCTAGTCTTTCCCCGCTGTTTAGCTAAGTTTATTACCTCTGCCTAGGAGGTTATGTGATGGCCGGCGTTTGTTTGTGTGCAAAATAACTCGAAAAGTAAAGGACGCATTTGGATGAAATTTTCAGGAAATGTGTGAAATGGGACAATGAAGAAATTACGAAATTTTGGGAGTGATCTGGACCACCGTCTCCATCCAGGAATTTTTTAAAATGTAAGTGTAACTGGGTGGACAATTTAATGCGGTTTACTCTAAAAGCCACCGGAGGGCACTCTTGTTTTTTGGGGTAACCCCCTCTGACCACATGACATTATGGGACTCCACACGACAAACAGCGACAATGGCGTAGTTCTCTTTCCTTCCTGAGCGACATACGCACAGGTGGGCCGGCATTCTTATCTCCGGTTTTCTATGAAGCTGGGAGGCTGTTAAGAGCTGCAGTGCTTGTTCATTAGGTCGGATGGGGTGAAGGGCGCATTGTCGGTAGGAAATTTGAATTGTATGTAATTACATTTGTATCTGTAATGTTCCATACAAAATATGTGAATTGGGAGATTGTGTTGGGGGTGGACTGAAGCTCCTTGGCGGAGGTATGCACTCTCTGAGTGCTTTTCTAGTTTGTTCTGTAGTGTTTAGCTCCTGTAGCATCTTCTGTTCTACACCACTGGTGTAGATTTACCCTCCAGCCATAATTCCCTGCTAGCCTATCCTGGCTATTCTGTATGTCTTTGATCCTCATGTATATCCTTGTTTATTTCCTTTGTATGTATTGTACATACAATGACAGGATGCATATCAGCACCTCAAAGTCCGAGGCCATGTTTTTCTGCCGGAAACTGGTGGACTGCTCCCTCCGGGTTGGGGGGGAGTTGCTTCCTCAAGTGAGGGAGTTTAAATATCTAGGGATCTTGTTCACGAGTGATGGAAAAATGGAGCATGAGATGGACAGGCGGCTTGATGTGGCATCAGCAGTTTTGTGGCCGTTGTACCGGACCGTTGTGGTTAAGAGTGTCACAGCCGCAGCTGATAGTGTCAGGTAGTGGCAGTGCTCTCCCTTGCTTCCCCCTCACTACTCTATAGGTGGGCGTGAGCGTTTGTGGCAGCAAGGAATGTGCTCAGGTGGACCAGATTGTAATCAGCAGAGGAGGCGCACCTGTGACTGAGCTGGCAACTGGAGTCACTCTGCCATGCTTAAAAGCTGCAGCCAGTCTTTGTCTCGTTGCTGGACCATAACAGTCTACAGTCAGTTTTATGCTCATTGTTCTGTCTAGCTCTGTACTTTGAATGCCAGCATTAAACTCTGTCTCTCTGCTTCACCAGTTTGGATCACCGGCAAATCTCCATGAACACTTCCAATCAGCTGCAGCCTCAACTGGACAAAGACCTCTGGAATCCGCCACTGCCAGCCAGCTTAAACCAAAACCAGACCACTTTTCCAGAACATCTCCATTTGCCATCCCCTGCCACGTCTGATTGCCGGCTAGCTTGTCCACTGTTGCCACAAATGCTCTGCCTGCCCAACCCCTGCCTAATTCCCCCTCACTGCTGCTGCCCAGATAAGTCTTGTAAATAGTTTAGTTGGTTTGTAAAACTGATTGTATGTTAGTTTGTTGGTTTATAACCAGTCAGTCTGTGAGTTCTGATTACTTGTAGTCATGTCTGAACTCTGCTTGTTATTCAGTTTGTCAATCGGTACGTTTGCCATTTGATAATTGTTTAGTTGTTGGTATTTCTAGGTACCAGTTCAGTTTGTGATTACTCACTTTCCTAGCTTTGTTATACCTGGTGTGGGTTAGTGTTTGAGTTTGTGTAGATACCCCTTGTCGTATTAAAGATCCTTTAATTCAGCCTCGCTGTCGTTTCTTATTGCCTTGCACCTGAGTTTCTGCACATCGTCTGTAACAAAGAGGGAGCTGAGCCGCAAGGCGAAGCTCTCCATTTACCAGTCCATCTACGTTCCAACCCTCACCTATGGTCATGAACTTTGGGTAGTGACCGAAAGAACAAGATTGCTCCGCAAGGTGGCTGGGCTTGGCCTTATAGATGGGGTGAGAAGCTCAGACATCTGGAAGGAGCTCGGAGTACAGCCGCTGCTCCTTCGTGTCAAAAGGAGCCAGTTGAGGTGGTTTGGACATCTGATCCGGATGCCTCTGGGGAGACTTCCTTTGGAGGTATTCCAAGCATGTCCGCCTGGGAGGAGACCCTGGGGCAGAACCAGAACCTGCTGGAGGGATTATGTATCTCATCTAGCCTGGGAATGCCTCGGGATCCCCCAGGATGAGCTGGAAAGCACTGCTGTGGGGAGGGATGTCTGAAACGACCTGCTTCATCTGCTGCCTCCCAGACGTGACTCTGGATAAGCGGAAGAAAATGGATGGATGGTATTGCACATACTTGTATATAATTAAATCACTTGTAAATAAAGTTATTTCTTGCTCCTGTCTCCCATCTCATGATTGTCATGCTAAGTGTTTCCTCAACCCCTATCACACCAGTCTCCATCCTCACTCAACCTGACCCTACTCTTTCGTTTATCATGGAGGCAGATGCCTCTGACCTCCTTCTGACAATGAATTACACCCCAGCACTGCCTTCTTTCCTTCTCCCAAAAGTTCCTTCTGCAGAGAGAAATCACGACACTTGCAACCGTGAATTCCTAGCTGTGTAGTTGGTCTTGGACAAGTGGCGACACTGACTGAGGGAGAGGAGAAATCATTTATTGTATCGACGACCATAAGAGGCTTTCCTACATTCAGACTGTCACAAGACTTAATTCTCATCAGACTAGGTGGGCTTTGTGTTTTTGGTGGCCAACTATAGATAGGGATCCAAGGGATTTTGTTTCCACCTACTCCGACTGTGTCCAAAACAAACCTTCCAACCAGTCCAGCTTCCAACTCCTTTGCCCACTGCTCTGAACTGGCTGGACTTCCTCCTAATGGTAATACAGTCATACTCACCATTACTGACCATTTTTCCAGAACTACTCTGTACATGGCACAGCTAAACTTCCATCTGCTAGAAAGACTGCTGACATTAGGATCTCCCAAGGGTTCCGTTAGCATGGCATTCCTTCTGATAAAGTCTCTGACAGGGGTCCCCATTTCAGTTAAAGCCTAACTTTGATTGTGACTTAGCGCCGTATCATTGTACAGCCTCGTTAGTTCTGATTCTGTACTATCTAAATCCAGCTTTGCTTTGCCTGTACTAATATTTGTCTCTGTCTCCAGTTTGATCTCTTGCTGGTTCCTGCAATAACCCAGACCATTCCCCACTGGATCCATCAGCCTGCCTGCTCAGCTTAAATCATTGGATTACCAGACAAATACCAGAGGTTCCCCCCTCACCCTCAGTCTGCCATTCCTACCGGATCACCTCATCTATCTGCCTGTTTGCTGCCACCGTTTCATCTTCACCGTCACTCACCATTCTCTGCCTGCCTGGTTCCCATTTTGTCCCACTCTCCGCCTGCCTCCCCAGTTGAGTAATGTATTTAGTTCGAGTTAGAATGATTATTGTATGCAGCTTGATAATCTGTTTGTTAGTCTGAGTGTTTATTCACTCTTTTTTCTTGTTAGAAGTTTGTTAGTTGGAGCATTTATTTGTACTCCTGTTTGTCAGGATTAGTGTATTTAGTACACATCAGTTAGTTTGCTTGTGTTTCTCCTGTCAGTGGTTGGATAATAATTAATTAAGTGCCAGTTGATGTTGCACTAGATTTGAGTTCAGTGTCTGTTTCATTACCCACGACGACAGAGTCGGCCGTGGGTAGGCCGGTCACGGCCGTCTGTCTATCTGTGTGCCTGTCTGTATGTATGTGGGTGGGTGGCTATGTCCACACCATAACTCGAGAACAAATAGAGATAGGACAATCAAACTTGGCAAAACATTTGATCTTGACCTACCCTGGTCACCCATTAATTTGGGGGTTAAAAAGTCAATGGTCAAGGTCGCAGGGCTACCTGCCATGTTTAGGCAGGCATCCAACATGGGTCTGCATCTCGCTTGAGTGGATTCTAGTTTTCCTAACTCGGTCATACCTAGTTCTGGTTAGTATTTTTTGTTGTCGGTTCATTCTGATTTTCAGTCTGGAGTCGTGTCTTGTTGTTCCACACCTGAGTCTTTGAACTGTTTGTAACATTTCCAGTGCTCTATTGGGTACCAACATCCACTTTTTCCCTTCTAGGAGCTGGAGAAAGCAGTACCCTCAGTGCAGTCCTTTCTTTGCTGTTGTGAGAAGACCTGGAGGCTTGTCCATTCTGCTTTACTCTGAGCTTCAGAGAAGATGCACGCCCAGACCAATTGGCACTGCACTCCTGCTCGGTCTACATCAGGGGTGGGCAATCCTGGTCCTCGAGGGCCACTATCCTGCATGTTTTAGATGTTTCCCTCTTCCAACACACCTGATTCAAATGATCAGGATCGTTATCAGGCTTCTGCAGAGCTTGATGATGAGCTGATCATTTAAATCAGGTGTGTTGGAAGAGGGAAAGATCTAAAACATGCAGGATAGTGGCCCTCGAGGACCAGGATTGCCCACCCCTGGTCTACATTCTTTCCGAAAGAGATGGCTGCACTCCGAGGATTTACCCCTTAGCCCCCTTTCTCATGATGTTGGATGACGTCATGGGTGGAGGATGTTTTTCTCTCTCTCTGCTACTTTCCCCCTCTCTGGGTGAGATGGTGTGAGTGTGCAGATTAGGCTGCTTGATTACAGAGATGACACCTGCACAGTGGGCCGGCTTACCTGTCTCCAATTATTTCTTCCTGCTATGTAAAACCTCAGCTTAGATCTACATTCTCTGTCAGACTGTTGACCTCGACTCACATCACTGAGGCCAGGCTTTGCTTCACTTCTTGCCAGTTTATGTAAGCCAGTTTCTAACAACTGGATGCTCTGCCTTCAGTTGCCCTGCTGTTCACATCCCTGCTGAAGGCACCCCCGACAACATTTCAGATTACATGGATTCCTGCCTTCTCTTGCTAGACTCCAATCCATCAGCTAAGTTTTAGCTTAGTTGCAAGCATTATATTTTCCCAGTCATTCCTCGCTGTTTAGCTATGTCTGTTCAGGAGCATTTAGCTGTAGTATTTCCTGTACTGCATTGCAAGAGGAGCTTTGCCCTCTAGCTTTGTTTCTATGCCAGTCTACCTTGTTCCTCTGTATGGTCTGTAGCTGTTTGATCCTTGTGTAGATTTTCCTTTTTATCCCATTCCCACATTGTGAGAAAATGTATGTACTTTTACTCAGTTACTTTGGCTTACATGCTTGTTGTTACATCAATTTATCTATAAATAAATTCAGCTCAGACGCAGATCTGCAGCTCTGTAGCTCTTGGCTGACAGAGACATCATTCACCAATCACAGCACAGCACTGCAGGAGGACGGAGGTGTGGCCCCGCCCCTCCACAGCCCCCATTCACCTCACTGTAATTCAAGAACATGGCAGAAGATGAAATGCTGGTGTCTCCCCCAGAAAATGTGCAGGCATGTTAGAGCCCACAACCCAAAATGTAACAACGACCCAAATTGTTATAAAGCAAAATGTAATAAAACCCAAAATCTAATAACTGGTCAATAATGTAAGAAGATGCTGAGCCATTTGCGGGATGGCCACTGGCAAGAGGTTAGTTTAATAGATAAATGATTGGTGCCAAGAATTTGTGGCCGCACATGGCTGGTGGCTGTTCATATATACCCACATATATATATGTATATATATATATATATATATATATATATATATATATATATATATATATATATATACATATATTTGATAGGTGTCACGGCCGCAGCTGTTAGTGCCAGGTAGTGGCAGTGCTCTCCCTCTCTCTCTTCCCCCTCCCTTCTCTCTAGGTGGGCGTGAGCGTTTGTGGCAGCAGGGAATGTGCTCAGGTGGACCAGATTGTAATCAGCAGAGGAGGCACACCTGTGAGCTGCCAACTGCAGTCATTCTGCCCTGCTTAAAAGCTGCAGCCAGTCTTTGTCTCATTGTTGGACCATAACAGTCAACAGTCAGTTTGTTGCTCTCAGTTCTGTCTAGCGCCTTACCTTGAATACCAGCACTAAACTCTTTCTCTCTGTCTCACCAGTTTGGATCACTGGCAAATCTCCATAAACCCTTCCGATCAGCTGCAGCCTCCACCGGACAAAGACCACAGGAATCCTCCTCAGCTCTCACTGCCAGCCAAGACCACAACCAGATCCTTTCTCCTGAACAGCTCCATCCGCCATTCCCTGTCTGTCTGCCAGCTTGCCAGTCCATTATCGCCACAAATGCTCCACCTGCCCAACCCCTGTCTGTTCCCCCCTCTCCGCTGGTGCAGATAAGTCTTGTAAATACTTTAGTTGATTAAAAATGTTTGTTTGTTTGCTTGTGGCCTGTAGCCACTCAGTCAGTCCGTGAGTTCAGATGGCACGTAGTCGTGACTGAACTCTGCTAATGGCTATTTGTCTGTCAGTCGGTACATTTGCCATTAGGTATTTGTTTAGTAGTTTGTATCTTTAAGAAACTTATTCTGTTAGTCCAGTTTCAGTCTGTTATGTTCACTCTCCTGGCTTGGTCATGCCAGGTGTGGGTTAGTGTGCGTGTTTGGATAAGTTATCCTTTGTTGTATTAAAGAAATCCTTAAATTCAGTCTTGTTGCTGTGTCTTACTGCCTTGCACCTGAGTTTCTGCACACCGTCCGTAAAAATAGGGGGATTTGTGTATGATACTACACTCTACACTGAAGCAGTAAAAGCAATAAGCCCTTTAATACATAAATTACTGACTCACTCTATGATGTAATAAAATTATTACGCTATTTCAAGTAAAATATTTTGCTGGCCCCATAATGTAATAACAGACCCAAAATGTAGCAACTTGTTACATTTTTACATTTTGCGCTCAGCATCTTGTTACATTATTCACCATTTATCACATTTTGAGTTTTATTACTTTTTTTTTTTTTTAAATAACGGTTCAGGTCATTGTTGCATATCGGGCTGTAACGAGGCACATCCCTGGCCCCACATTCACACCGTGTTTGCCTTTCAAACAGTCATTTAATGCGCTGCCTAGTTTGTCAGCCCAAGAGTTACACATCAAATCTGAGAAAACGTGATGATTAGTAGGCTGACATGTTACTCATGATGGCAGCACTGACATCCAGCAGAACAAGTACAGAAACTAGTCTACTGTCTGAGGCTATAAGAAGATCATTAGTTCAGACATGCTGCTGGTTTAGAGGAATTCACTATTGACATGAGCTCTGGCAGAAGGAATGTAAGTATAAATCTGGTCCTATGGACACTTCCAGAGCTGCTGCACCTAAAGACATGCTCATGATTTTTTTTTCTAATATTTAAAACTTTATTCGTGAAGAAGGTCATAAAATCTTCACTACTGAGATCAAAAGGAACACAAGGCTCCACAGAGCTGTGACTCTTTGTCAGTCTGGCTACAGTGCTGAAAAGAACTCTGAGGTTGTTCTTGTTTTTGTCGTTATTTCGGTATGATGCTGCTGATGAAGGCAAGAAAGCCCTGAATATATTGAAAGAGCATTCCTCGGGGAGAAGCAAACCAAGAACAAAAAGTCTATACACATCATTGACCAAGCTATGGATGGCAGACTGCGAAAGTGTTACAGACTATATCATAAGAGTAGAAAGTCTTATTCTACTCTTGCAACAACCTTGCATTAGTTGTATTAATTGTATTAATTCCTTAATACCTACAACCTACAAAGTACTCAAACAAACTGACAGAAAGGAATGTCAGGGAAACTAATCAGGATAAATTAAAAAGAGATGCTAACAAAACACACACAGGACAGGGGGAATTAAACTAAAGGGAGCTGGCAAACTTGTGGAATCCAGGGTCTGGCAAGAAGAGCTGGAGTTGGCAAAAACTGGGGGACAAGCTGAAGCGGAGTCAGCGACAGGATCGGGCAGTGAGTGTTTCGCCGATGCCGGGTGGTCTGGGAGTACCGGCTCGGGAAAGGCAGGCAGGAAACAGGTTGGGAGGCAGCAGGGAAATGGGTCTATGGTCTGGTATGTATGAATGAACCAGGCTTTCATTGCACATGGTGATTGTGAGCAGGTGAGTCGATCCCCACCGCTGTCTGCATTCCCTGCAATCAGGGTGACTGCAGACACAGCTGGAAACAATGAGAGAGTGAGGGAGAGGAAGGGAGAAGGAAGAGGGAGACAGGCAGGGCTGTGCAGTAGCATTTTCTTTCTGTTAAACAGGTGAATTTACAAATTACAATTGGCTTCCAATTCCAGAGCATTTGAAAATTTGTTACCTTTCTACCAACTGCTTCCAGCGACGATCAGTTAATTAGTTTATCTGCATTTATTCATTCATTCATTCACTGTTGGTTATTACCTCATTGTTGTTTATTGTTTGTCTGTAGTGTTAGTTAATAAATGCTTGTGTACAGTTATCGTTGGTTCTACCGTGTATTTCTTTATTTGGGAACTGGAGGTCAAGGAAATGAGAGTTTACGAATTTTGGTAATGAGACTGATCAATACAGGTAGTCTTATAATAAGTAATTATGATAATGATGATGATTAATTAATCAATTCAATTCTGAATGTATATATATATATATATATATATATGTTCTGTGGTGCCCCTGTAGCGCCACATTATGTAATAACACTGCATTATGCAATAATGTCATAAGTTTTCCCCTCATTGTGTAATAACGCTGTATTTTGTAATAATCTGACGCATTTTGTTATAAAATTCTTGAACGCAATATGTAATAAACTTTGCTGCATTTTGTAATAAGTTGTTACATACTGCGTCAGTTATTACAGAGTGCGGGTGTTGCACTTTTTACGAAGAAAATGTAGTAATCCGGTGCATTATGAAATAAACCACCAAAAAGGATGTCTTAATAAGAAAAAACATTATGCCATCAGAAAAACATGACTTTAAGCATACCACCATGAATCATATATAAGAGTTAATTTAAAAAACTAGTAGGATGTTTTATTGGTCAAATCTAAATTAAATATAACTGTATTCATTACAATAAAGAATGTGTTCAAAAGCTCATAGAGACAAAAAATGCACTAAATGAGTGTTACTGACAGGAACATTACCAGTGCAATAAAATGCAAATAATATTTGCATAACATAAACGTATTACATTATTATACTCAATGGAAAGCAGACAAAACACCAAAACAAATATTGAAGAGAAATAAACTTTATTCCATCTTTGACAAATTGCATGTTGTTGTTTGTTATTTCAAAAAATGTTATGATGAAAAAATAAATATTTGGTGTAATATGTAATAAACAATGTTTGTCTTTTATCTGTAGTCATCATTATATCTTTAACAATTATGAAAAATTTAAATTCCTGAATTGGACTAGCATTATACATTACTTTTTAGTCTAACTCATGTCCTGCCAACATAGCAGTGGTAGAATGCAGGGCACTAAAGGCTAACTTTGGATCACCCACCAACATCGCTGGTAGATTTGTATTATTAGATAGACTGGTTACCAGCCAATCACAATTTTCACTAGACAGTGTGTGTTTTTTTCCGAGGAAATGAAACAGACTAAGTGCTACACTTAGTCATACATGTTTCTTTAAATTGGTTTTATTTCCATGTTTTGGCATGAAAATGTAAAGCAGGCTACTGTAGACTGTAAAACAAGCCCTCATAATGTACACTATATTACCAAAAGTATTTGCTCACCCATCCAAATGATGAGAATCAGGTGTCCTAATCACTTGGCCTGGCCACAGGTGTATAAAATCAAGCACCTAGGCATGCAGACTGTTTTGACAAACATTTGTAAAAGAATGGGTCGCT
This sequence comes from Dascyllus trimaculatus, assembly GCA_024666655.1. Lineage (NCBI taxonomy): Eukaryota > Metazoa > Chordata > Actinopteri > Pomacentridae > Dascyllus > Dascyllus trimaculatus. The sequence continues at coordinate 88,651 of JAMOIN010000584.1, forward strand.
CTCAGGAGCTCAGTGAATTCCAGTGTGGAACTGTCATAGGATGCCACCTGTGCAACAAATCCAGTCGTGAAATTTCTCGCTCCTAAATATTCCACAGTCAACTGTCAGCTTTATTAGAGTTTAGAAGAGTTTGGGAACAACAGCAACTCGGCCACGAAGTGGTAGGCCACGTAAACTGACGGAGAGCGGTCAGCGGATGCTGAGGCGCATAGTGCAAAGAGGTCGGCGACTTCCTGCACAGTCAATTGCTGCAGAGCTCCAAACTTCATGTGGCCTTCAGATTAGCCCAAGTACAGTACGCAGAGTGCTTCATGGAATGGGTTTCCATGGCAGAGCAGCTTCATCCAAGCCGTACATCACCAAGTGCAATGCGAAGCACCGGATGCAGTGGTGTAAAGCACGCCGCCACTGGACTATAGAGCAGTGGAGACGCGTTCTCTGGAGTGATGAATCACACTTTTCCATCTGGCAATCTGATGGACCAGTCTGGGTTTGGAGGTTGCCAGGAGAACGGTACATTTCGGACTGCATTGTGCCAAGTGTGAAATTTGGTGGAGGAGGAATTATGGTGTGGGGTTGTTTTTCAGGAGTCAGGCTTGGCCCCTTAGCTCCAGTGAAAGGAACTTTGAATGCTTCAGGATACCAAAACATTTTGGACAATTCTATGCTCCCGACCTTGTGGGAACAGTTTGGAGCGGGCCCCTTCCTCTTCCAACATGACTGTGCACCAGTGCACAAAGCAAGGTCCATGCAGACATGGATGACAGAGTCTGGTGTGGATGAACTTGACTGGCCTACACAGAGTCCTGACTTGAACCTGATAGAACACCTTTGGGATGAATTAGAGTGGAGACTGAGAGCCAGGCCTTCTCCACCAACATCAGTGTGTGACCTCACCAATGCGCTTCTGGAAGAATGGTCAAATATTCCCATGAACACACTCCTCAACCTTGTGGACAGCCTTCCCAGAAGAGTTGAAGCTGTAATAGCTGCAAAAGGTGGACCAACATCATATTGAACCCTTTGGGTTAGGAATGGGATGGCACTTAAGTTCATATGTGAGTCAAGGCAGGTGAGCAAATACTTTTGGTAATATAGTGTATAAGAATGAAAAGTGGCCCACAGACAAGTGTTGACAACTTTTTCTCAACATTCTTTTTTCTGACAAAGAAAAAAGTAACTCTTGCTCACAATACATTTGAAATTGTTTACTGTAGTAGACCTATACAATATTACTTTGAAGATTAACCCTCCTGAATAGATGAGAAAAGTACATACACTTGTTACTTCAAGGACCTAAATGGTCGTCCCATTATCATGCTTGGACCCCTTCATTGAAATACATGGGAGAAGTATACATTTTGATAATGATTTTTCCAATTAAGACATCCTTTTTGGTGGTTTATTACATAATACACCAGATTATTACATTTTCTTTAATAAAAAAGTGCAACACCCACATTCTGTAATAACTGACGCAATATGTAACAACTTATTACAAAATGCAGCAAAGTTTATTACATATTGCGTTCAAGAATTTTATAACAAAATGCATCAGATTATTACAAAATACAGCATTATTACACAATGAGGGGAAAACTTATGACATTATTGCATAATGCGGCATTATTACATAATGTGGCGCTACAGCCCCTGATAAACCAGTGCAAATGTGAATCACAAAGTGTAGTTTCTACTTATGTGATGTGTCTGTGTGAGGCTACACATTTTAGCCACATATATTTATGTTTGAGTATGAGGCTTTTTCCGCTACACCTTGAATGTTAAAAAAGTTACACAGAGGTCCAGGCCCCAAAAATGTCAATAACAGTGACAAAAAAATATTTATATATTAATATTATTTTCTGGGCTGCACGGTGGCGCGGTGGTTAGCAGTGTTGCCTCACAGCGAGAAGATCCCCGGTTCGCGTCCCGGTTAGGATGCCTGGGATCTTTCTGTGTGGAGTTTGCATGTTCTCCCTGTGCATGCGTGGGTTCTCACCGGGTACTCCGGCTTCCTCCCACAGTCCAAAAACATGCTGAGGTTAATTGATTATTCTAAATTGTCCGTAGGTGTGAATGAGAGTGTGCTTGTTTGTCTCTATATGTAGCCCTGCGACAGACTGGCGACCTGTTCAGGGTGTCCCCTGCCTTCGCCCGAGTCGGCTGGGATAGGCTCCAGCCCCCCCGCGACCCTACAGAGGAATAAGCAGTGTATAGATAATGGATGGATGGAATATTATTTTCTACTTTTAATGACTAATTCATTGTAACCACTATCAGTCCTGATCACAACTACCAACTATTCATCATTTTCAGGATTATAACCCTTCAAATGCCAGTTTGTTAACATTATGTCGCAGTTGTTTTTTTTTAATGAAGAACAAACATGCACACAAAAAAATTAATTATTTTCCATATAATAAGTGCTAAATAGAATTTCTGTCTGGGATGTGTCAATGATTAGCACCAGTACTGATTCTAATGCATTATTATTTTCTATGCATTGTCAGATTTTTAATAAAAACACACACTCAGGACTTGAGAGGACAAAAAAGCCCCTGTCAAAAACACAACCACAAAAATATTATACATTGGTATTATTTCCCTCTTAACTTATTCAGATTTTTAAAGCAACGTCAGTCCTGATCATAATTAGCAAATATTTATTCACTTTTAGAATTTTAACCCTTTCATTTCCAGTTTGTTTGCATGATAGTTGTTTGTTTTTTAAATGAAAAAAAAACATTTAGGAAATTACTTTTTTTCTATATACTTAATTTTTAGATAACTTTTGGACTGCAGCACAAAATTTAAAAAAAAAATCTCACATGATAACTTATAATGTAAAATATTAACTGTTGTTTATGGGCTATTACCTTATATCCTCCTTCTATCCCATAACCCCAGAGGATCGTTGCGGCACAAGATGGTCTGTTGACCAGCTCTCTCCATCCCTCTCTGTCCTCGGCAGCTCTCATTACTTCCCTGAGTTTCAAGTGAGTCCACTCAATGATGCTGTCGTCCCATCTTTTCATATGTCTCCCTCGTTTCCAGCCTCCTTGTACAGTGCCTTGCAAGGCCCGAGGATTGAGTGGCATGGCTGTACCACCTTAGTTTGCGCTTCTTAACGATGGTAAGCAGGTTATTATGATTGATGAGCTGATTGTTTGCCGGACTTCCTTGTTTTTAACATGTTGGGTGTAGGAGATCCCCAAGAGTCTTCTGCAGCATCTTAATTCTATGCTCTGTACCCTCTTCTGGAGCTCTGTAATTAATCTGATTGTGGTGCTCTCCACCAGGGCTGTGCCAGGTCCATCGTCTAGAGGCCTTTTGGAGGCCAAGTGTGTTTGCCAGCATCAAGTTGTTGTATCTGTCAAACTCTAAGAGCCTTGGGCCTCTGTCATTGGTCTCGAAGTTACAGTATGGACCACATACTATGTCTTTACAATTTGTGTATAGGCATCCTCTCCAACCTTTGCAGTCCAGTCTCCTTGTACAATGGTGATGTCCTTCTTTCGTGTTTTGTCTAGGACTGTTTGTAGATCATCGTAGAAGTCTTCCACTTCGTTATCCTCATATATGGAAGTTGGGGCATAGACCTGTATGATGGTGATGTTGAATGGGATTACCCTCAGATAAATGGTGATGAGTATGCTTGATACTGGTCGACAGCCCATGACAGTGTCCATAATGTCTTTGTGAACAAGGAAACCAACACCGTGTTCGTGTTTGTCTCCCTTGCCGCTGAAATAGAGCTTGTGGCCTACGTTGGTTGGCCTTTCCAGTGTAGTTCACTAATACCCCGGATATTCCAGTGGTATTGATCCATTTCGTGGACGAGCTCTTCAAGTTTCCCATTAGCTGTTACTGTTGTTACATTGAAGGTTCCCAAAACTGTATTATCCCTAGTGCAAAATTTGTGGAATTTTACCTTATATAACTTGAGAAGAGAATACAAATATAAGATTTATTTGAACAACAACAAAAAAAGATTTGAGTCATCTGAGTCCTGCTTGTTTTCAGCACGCTGCATGGTTAGCTCCAGAGCTTTCTGAGCTGTGAACTTTCTGTTCAACTTTCCAGGTGGAATATGTCAACGCTAGCATCCCAAAGCTACACATATTTATGTTTTTGGTTCTAATAGCACCTCTGGTAACTCACTGATGGTCTAAAATCTACTAAACCAGTTAAACTTAGACTTTATTTTTTACTAATTTTAACAGCAGTGGCGTCTTTCAGGTGCTGCAAGATGCCCCATGGTTTTATTACTTAAAGGAGTGCATGTGTGGGTGTGTATGGACTTTCGTATAGGTGTATGTGTGTATTTGTGTGCGTGTGTGTGCATTTGGTAAGGAGAAATTGTTGAGAGCCTTTTAAACTTCTTTATTAAGGTTAAGCACACATTTTATCTCTGTAAAGGGTCAGAGTTGCTTTCAGCTCATATGGACATGTGATCACAACAACCTGCTAGTAGGTACAAAAGCATCCCCCTATAAAGACACACACACCCCCACCACAACCAAACCAGGCACACATACACATGCACATCTCCAAAGTTTAACATGAATACACCTCCACCACACCCTCACACATCAGCACGCAAAGCTTCAAAGCCTACTGTAACTCATATACAGAGTATATTGCACCTTTAAAGTACCATATATTATAATATATAGAGTATTATATATTATAATATTGTCTTGACTCTATAGGTATGAGTGTGCATGTTCATACATGTGTGTATGAGTGGGTAAAGGTGCATGTCTGTGTGGGTGAGAGAGAGGGAGAGAGACAGTAGGGTGGAATTTGTGATCTGCAGTACATTAAAATTGTCTAAATGTACACATACACAAGCTCGCACACACACAGACATAAACATGCACATATTTGTCAATACAGAAACACGTACCACACTGTAACATACCTACCGACCCTCCACTGAACCATTTTAATTGGATACATTTATTCCGTCGGCCTGCAGTGCTCTACATACAGCAGGAAGCAAAAAAAAAAAAAAAACACCAACAAAAAACAAAAACAGAAAATGCCTGTATCTGTTTTTTTGAGAGCAAAAGTGAATAAAACTGACAATTTTGAAATCATATTATCAATCATATATATATATATATATATATATATATCAGTCCCTCCAGGAATTTGCGATTTTGCGATCTATGAGATAAATTTTGTGCCAGCAGGAAGTGAATTTGAATTCTTTATATCTGAATGTGAATCATTCAATTTGAACCTGAATTGATTGGTTTGAATAATTGCTTTTAAAATCTGAATCTGAATGGTCTAATTTGAAATTGAATCTGTTGGTTTGAATGTGTATCAATGTAAAATTGAAACTGTATTTCATTCAGTTGAAAAATTCAGCTCCCTAATTCAGTCTTACTTTTCAGTTTCACTTCTCTCCATTTCAATTTCAAATTTCGAATTCAGTTTTTTGTCCCACACATCCGGGGCCTGGCGTCAGGCAGAACTAGTCGAACGCAGATGGGAAGAAGTCGGTTTTACCACAGCAACGCGCTTTACGTCGTCTTTGCCGAATGAATGAACGAACATAGTCTGTGGACTTTAGCAGCATCAGCTAACGATAGCTCAGTGTTTCATCCAATACAAATAATTATTGTAAATATGACATGCCCAGTGGTGCACTGGCCAGCCGGATATGTCCCGGTATGCCAGCTGGCCAGTGCACCACTGGGCATGTCATATTTACAATAATTATTTGTGTTATCAGTGTTTCATCCAATACAAATAATTATTGTAAATATGACATGCCCAGTGGTGCACTGGCCAGCTGGCATACCGGGACATATCCGGCTGGCCCGGCGCGATCACTCCCGGCCCCCTCCATGATTCACATTCAGATATAAAGAATTCAAATTCACTTCCTGCTGGCACAAAATTTATCCCATACAATCGCAGCAATTAACACAAATTCAACCAATCTCCGTGAATTCTGCGCGACCTCACAATTTTTTCCAATCACCACGACTTTTCCGCAATTTTGTCCAGCCTCCCGTGAGTGCCACTAATCACAACAGTCCCCAGCGCAAACGTAATGCACGTACATCACCGAATTCACTTCCTTGTTTATGGTTTGAAGATACAGGTACGTATGCAACAAAAACTATTGCAAAACAATTCCCTGATGTTCTTCACGAGAGCGGAGGTAAACTGTTTTACACCCCGTGCAATATTGGGGTGGAACACAAACAAAATTCATCGATTGACAAACATTTTTCTATGGCGAGACATATTAGGAGAATGGGTGAAACGAGCAGACCACAGACCAGACAAATCACCGTGACGGAAGCTGTTGCATCTTGATCTGTCGCAAGCACTGAAAAAATGAAGATAAGTTAGATTCATTAATTGACATGACAAGCTGTGAACGTGTGTGCCAGGATGTGAAATTCACTTTTTAAACTTTTACAATTTTTAATGAATTATACAAAACAAAGAAAAAAAATGCAACTTTTGGACAATTTTTTACCATCTCCCACAATCTTATCGCAACAAATACGCTTAATACATCGCAACTTTCATCGCAATTTTTTAGAAAAACTCCCGCGAATTCAGGCATTTTCAGGCAAAATCCTGGAGGTACTGAGATATATATATATATGTATATATATATATATATATATATATACAGTGAGGAGCATAAGTATTTACACCCCCTGCGATTTTGCAAGTTCTCCCACTTAGAAAATAGGGAGAGGTCTGAAATGTTCATCATAGACACATTTCCACTGTTGGAGACATAATCTAAAAAACAAAATCCAGAAATCACATTGTATGATTTTTTTTAATGATTTATTTGTATGTTACTGGGGTTCATAATTATTTGCACCCATGAGAAAATCAGTGCTAATATTTAGTGCAAAAGCCTTTGTTTGCAATTACAGAGGTCAAACGTTTCCTGTAGTTCTTCACCAGGTTTGCACATACGGCAACAGGGATTTTGGCCCACTCCTCCACACAAATCTTCTCTAGATCTGTCAGGTTTCTGGGCTGTCGCTGAGCAACACGAAGTTTCAGCTCCCTCCAAAGATTTTCTATTGGATCTAGGTCTGAAGACTGGCTAGGCCACTCCAGAACCTTGATATGCTTCTTACGCAGCCACTCCTTGGTCATCCTGGCTGTGTGCTTCGGATCATTGTCATGTTGGAAGATCCAGCCACGACTCATCTTCAATGCTCTGACTGAGGGAAGGAGGTTGTTGCTCAAAATCTGATGATACATGGCCCCATCCATCCTCTGCTTAATACAGTACAGTCGTCCTGTCCCCTTTGCCGAAAAGCACCCCCAAAGCATGATGTTTCCACCCCCATACTTCACAGTAGGGATGGTGTTCTTGGGATTGTACTCATCCTCCTTTTTCCTCCACACACGACGAGTGGAGTTTACACCAAAAAGTTCCATTTTAGTCTCATCTGACCACATGACTTTCTCCCATGACCCCTCTGGATCATTCAGATGGTCCCTGGCAAACTTTAGACGGGCCCGCACATGTGCTGACTTCAACAGGGGAACCTTATGTGCAATGCATGATTTTAAACCATTACACCGTAGTGTTCTACCGACAGTAGCCTTTGAAACTGTGGTTCCAGCTCTCTTCAGGTCATTGACCAGCTCCTGCCGTGTAGTTCTGGGCTGATTCCTCGCTTTTCTCATCATGAGTGATGCCCCACGAGGAGAGATCTTACATGGAGCCCCAGTCCGACGTAGATTAGCAGTCATGTTTAGCCTTTTCCATTTTCTAACAATTGCTGCAACAGTTGATTTATTCTCACCAAACTGCTTCCCAATTGCCCCATAGCCTTTTCCAGCTTTGTGGAGCTCTACTATTTTGTCTCTGGTGTCTTTAGAAAGCTCTCTGGTCTTCCCCATAGTAGTAGTTGGATTGTGACTAACTATGGGGTGCACAGGTGACATTAATGAGCTCAAAGGGGGTGGGTGGGTGGTTAGTTGTGGGGTAAAGGTGGACTTTTTTTTAAGGTGGACTGACAGCTCTTTGAGAGTCATAATTATTGCTGATTCTCTTGGGTGCAAATAATTATGAACCCCAGTAACATACAAATAAATCATTAAAAAATCATACAATGTGATTTCCAGATTTTTTTTTTAGATTATGTCTCTAACAGTCGAAATGCGTCTATGATGAACATTTCAGACCTCTCCCTATTTTCTAAGTGGGAGAACTTGCAAAATCACAGGGGGTGTAAATACTTATGCTCCTCACTGTATATATATATATACACATATATATATATTTATATATATATGTATATATATATATATAATGACTACATATATGAATGCCACATTACCTCTTCTGTGACTGGATCAAACAGATTTGCTCTCCTACCCCTTGACAGGTGGCATTATGACAAGATAATCAATGTTATTCATTTACCTGTCAATGGTTTTCATGTTGTGTGTGATTGGTATATATAACTTTTGTCATTAATATATGTAAATTGTGAAGTAGAAAATAGATTTTGGACTCGTTTATACTCTACTTTTCCCAGACCTTCACCCTGATACAGAACCTGTACCTTTGGACATCTGGCCTGTCTGTATATGTATGGGTCATGTATACTGAGAATTGGCTTAAATGTATAAGTCTCTATATGCACATAATCATCTGTTACCATGATCGTTATTAGCACACAGGTAATTGAAGCAATTTGTGAAAAGCTGACTTAAGGCTGAAGTTGAATAACACAGGGAGGGAAGGAGCATTTTACTGAGTGCACACAGAATCTTCACTTCCCCTTCTCTTCACATACACGAAGCATCATTATCCCGTTCCTCTCCACTGCGGACCCAATTTGAACGTTTTCTGTCCTGTATTATCATGTGAAAAGACATTTTTCTTGTCAGGAATCCTCCTCAGTTGGGAACAGATGTTTTTTTTTCCAGAGGGTGGCTGTCTCTCCTTTATTGCTCACATAAAAAGCCTCTTAAATGACAGCATTTAGAGGAAATATAGACCTATATGCATTATTTCAATTTGGAGCCAAGTGGTATAGAAATAATTACACACAGTAAGTGAGTGACTCTCTGGTGGTGCTGTGAAGACTGAAGTGTCTTTAGCCAATCGCCAGCAGAGCTAAATATCTTTTCAACAATTTTAAAGCCACAAGGCCCCAAGAATACCCACTAGTGTACATTTACATCTGAGGAGTGGATTTAGTCACATAACTCACAACTTCCATCTGTGTGTCTTCAAACAATCTTATGTGTTCTGAAGTCTTGGGACTTGATAACTATTCCGACTTCTGCCGTCATTTTCACCCAAAATGATGTCCCAGATACAGTTCAAGAAGTTGTTTGTACATGTAAATTTTAAAAAAAAATTAAAGTTCTATAACATAATCTTGGGGCTGCACAGTGGCTCAGTGGTTAGCAGCGTCGCCTCACAGCTAGAAGATCCCTGGTTCGCGTCCCAGTTACAACACCTGGGATCTTTCTGTGTGGAGTTTGCATGTTCTCCCTGTGCATGCGTGGGTTCTCACCGGGTACTCTGGCTTCCTCACACAGTCCAAAACATGCTGAGGTTCATTGATTATTCTAAATTGTCCATAGGTGTGAATGAGAGTGTGCTTGTTTGTCTCTATATGTAGCCCTGTGATAGGCTGGCGACCTGTTCAGGGTGTCCCCTGCCTTCGCCCTGAGTCGACTGGGATAGGCTCCAGTCCCCCCGCTACCCTACAGAGGATTAAGCGGTGTACAGATAATGGATGGATGGATGGATAACGTAATCTTGCTCAAAAGCATTGTAGCAGTATGATATTCCACTGTGGTGGAATGCAGGTATGCTTGCTGCATTTAATCATTTTATTTGTTTTCGTTGAATGTATTGCTTTGGGTTAATCGGTTGTTTATTTCATTTTCATTTCCAGGAAAAATTACATCTATTTGATGTGGTATCTCTGGCCAGAGACCTTTTCAATTAGTTCTTCTTTTGCTTGTTTTGTTCCAATTTGTTAATAATATAGTTTATTTTGTTTCTTAATTTGGATTAAGTTTTTTATTTTATTAAGTATTCTGCGGTGGTGCATCCTTTATGTTTATTCTCTTTTATCATAGACTGGTCACTAATTGTGTTTTTGCTGAGAGCCAACATTGGTGGTGGTGTCCTCGGTGGTGGTGATTTCCCTTTGCGTGCTGTGTGACACTGGTTCTGGTTTTCTTTTGCACTTCACCATTCACCGTGTGTGCCATGTACGAGTGGGGTGTTTTTCATTTTTTTTGGATTTCCTCTAACCTATTGGTCCCTCACTGCCAGGAAGCCTCAGCCTGGGAGTAGGGTACAAACTTGTTAGTTGCTTTTTTTAAAACTCTTTTTTAATTCTTTGGGTTATAATCAAATGAATAAGTTTTTTTTTTCTTTTTTTTCCCAAGCCCTGAACCACGACACGCCTGTCTTTGTATACTTACCTGTGTGCTTCTCCATCGCCATTTAGATTTACATCTAGAGTTCCCCGGGTGAAATTCCTGGGGTGGCATTGTCGGTTCCCTTTTTAAAAAAGAATTTAATAATTTTAATAAAGCTAATTCGTTATTTCCCTGGCATTGTCACAGCATGTTGTGTAATTTGCTCAATTTCCGTCAGTGAAGTTTGATTTTAATAAAGGGAGATCATTTGGAAGGAAAGAATAAACTTTTTTGCGGAAACATGAGCATGTTAAATCAAAACATTTTGGTGATTCAACTCAAGTAAGAGTTAACAACATAGAGTCCCAGCTGAAGGTTGAAGATAGGGATAGGACAGCCTAGACGGTGATGGTTGTGGAGCAAGGTAGCAGGGGACTAGCTGACACCCTGAGCAACGTGAATGACTTGGAAATTGCCACTGGTTAAGACACCCTGGACAACCCAAATGAGATGGGGTGCAGAGAGGATGCACGATTGATGGTCCGGGTGACAGAATTACAATGAATTTGAATAACAGGGGTTTTGGGGACTGACTAGCTAGGAGAGGCAGACTGACATATAGATAATTGGACAAGAGAAATGATACCGAAATTGGGAAAGGAGTGACAGAAAATGAAGCAGCGGGAATAACAAATACTCACTGAGAGGAATAGATACAGAATGCAAGTGAGTTGATCTTCCTTACTAAACTCACATGCAAGCTTCATTTAAGATAAGATAAAGTAAGATGGAACCTTGTTAATGCCAAAGAAAATTCTTGTGCCAGGTATTGTTCGGAAAACAAAATGACACAACTTTAGAATGACTGCAGTGCCTAATAGAAAAGTAATACGATTTAGGTAACATACATCACTGAAAAAGTAAAGCTGAAATAAGAGCAGAATAGAAAAGTTATAGTTATAGTTATATAAGTAATACTGGCATTGATTCTGAGATATTTTTAGGCGTGATAATGAATTGCTGCATTTGAATTTGTATAGTGTACATGAAAATGAATTATTGCATGTGGAATTTAAATGTTACATGTTAAATGTATGTATATAATGTATTCAAATGTTAATGATGAAATAAAATATTGAAAATTTATTAAAATTTTCCGAATCATAATTAAAATATTGCTCATGAAATTGAAATATTATACATGATTATGAAATGTCGCACATGAAATTTAAATATTGCACCTGAAAAATGTAATATTGCTGTTACATTGACGTGTTGGACATGAAAATGAATCGTTGCACATAAAGTTGAAATTTTACCAATACAAACTCATACTGTACAGACATTTGAGAAAAATCTACAGTTTAATACACCTCCTGTGACTATGCTGCACCTTCGTAGTCTCTGTCTACATCGCCACCAAATACTCCAGCTCCACCCCCAGAAAAGAACCTGCGTGATCCATGCCACTAGTGGAGTATCCACCTGCATGTCTACCAGGTTTTTTGTGCTTTTGTGTTTTAGTTTTTTAGTTTGGATTTTCCCTGGACCTTCAGCCCTCTTCACTTTGCTCCCCTGTCTTTGCTGACTCTAATTTTTGATCGATGTTTGTTTTGTTACTTTCAACAGCCTGACTGTGGTGTCTTCATTTGGATTCTTTTCCCCATTAGTTCTTGACAACTGAGAATCATCCATTAATAAAGACCCTGCAGTATATCTATTCTTCACCTTAGTTTATGCCAGATCATTTGAGATCATCATAGTGTCATTTGAAATGACTTTGCCGTTGAGTTTTTTGAGAACTTGTGAGGCTTATAACAAGGACTTTGATTTCTTAGTTTTTGGTTTGTTTTGATACAAATTTGCAACATTAAAAATTTCATGATTTTCTGGCAGGAATTTAGTTAGTCGAAGTAAGCCTAACCCTAACCCTAAGAAACCATTTCAGGAGACAGCTAACCCAAATCACCCCCTTTTTGGAGACGACGGGATGTCTCCCTCCTGCACCAGAATCTGATAAGGGTCATAAAAGTGCCAATGGTGGGGAAAACCACACCTCGGGAGAAGAGGAGATGGCATTCCTCATAACACAAGGAACTCTTTTATGATTTGAACTAAACACTTCTAAATATTAAAATCAAAGAATTCAACATCTCTGGAGTGATGATCCCAACATCTGGACTCTGTGATACCAGGTTGATCAGGACCAGCATGGAAGGAGAACACATCGGATCTTAAGTGTTACGCATACACAAGACACCAACACCCCCTCCTCTCTGTCACAGACCACCACCATGAAAGACACACAGAGAGAGAGAGAGAGAGAGAGAGAGATTCCTCAGCATATATACTTCTAAGTCATATTTTTCTTATAATTGAATGTATATTGCTTGTATTTGTAGTTATAAGTTATAAGTAGTTACAAGTTTACTTCATGTAGCCTAAAAGTCTACAATTTGTGAGATTATTCTTGTGTTATATCTTTTATTATCATTATCTCTGGAACCATGTGAGATAAACACATTATGTTTGGTGTCGTTTTAATCACACATTTAGTGAGATTTCCGATCTGTGATCATCATAGATATTTACCAGTTGGATTTGCATGTTTAAGCCATGATCTTAAAGTATGCTCTAAAGGTATTTGATCTCTACTGGACAATGAAGCTCAGACCACCCCCTGGGATGGACACAGCCACGATTGGTCAGATGCTGATTTGAATTTGGCCCCAAAACTTTCTATATAAAAGAAAGTCACTGGAATTCAACTTGGGCTTTTTATTCGTTTCTTTAAGGGATTTTTAATTCTGCTTTCTTTGGGGACTTTTTAATTGGGCTCTTAATGGGCTTTTAAGGGCTTTTATTGGGCTTTCAAGGGCTAAGTTTCTTGGGTTTTTGCTTTTGTTTCTTTTAAAGACTTTTTAATTTGACTTTTATTGGGCTAAGTTTTTTTGGGTTTGTGCTTTTGTTTCTTAAAGGCTAGGGCTTTGTTTCTTTTGGTTTTTCTTAAATCAGGATTTTTACTTAACAGACTTTTCCAAAAGCTTTTTACAGAGTTTTTCTTTACACAGCTCAACTTTCAACAAGGGTTCTTAATATTTACGTGAGCTTTGTTTTTCTATGATTAACTTGAAGTTAGACTTCTTAACTTAACTTTAATAACTCAACAGCATGGACATTTTCTTTTAACTATGAGCTTCGACTCTTAGTGTTTGTACTTTGGCACATTTTTACAACACAACTACACCACAGTGCCACCTTATCTCGGCGTTCCTGATCCGACTCATCCAGCAGATCATCACAGCTGGACATCCTGCAGCAGCCTTCCTCTCCCTCCATCAAGGGCTACGCAAGTATCATTTTCTTTCTGCTAAATGGGTGTATTTATAAATTACGATTGGCTTCCAATTCCAAAGTGATTGTAAATTCATCACCTTTCTATCAGCTGCTTCCAGTGACGATCACAGTTAATTAGCTTATCTGCATTTCATTTGTTCATTCACTGTCTGTTGTTAGGCCATTGTTGTTTATTATTTGTTTGTAGTGTTAGTTAATAAATGTTTGTGTATAATTATCATCTGTTTGGCCGTGTATTTCTTTGTTTGAGAACTGGAGGTCAATGAAATCAGAATTTACGACTTTTGGTAATGAGATTGATCAGTACAAGTAGATTTGATAAATTTATGATTATTCAACATAAAATATTCTTGATAAAGGTTTCTTAGACGCCTATTATTGTAAGTCTAGGTGGTGCCCCTTCATTAATGAGTGCAATTTTAATTGTAAAGTGTAGTTACGCTACATATGAATACCGAAAGACTTGTTGAATCTAAACCTACACCAGCATCAAAAAAACTACAGGCCTTGCTTGCCTCAGTTAAATTCAGTGTACGTGATTCCACAATAAGGAAGACACTGGGCAAAAATTACATCCATGGGAGAGTTGCGAGACACAAACCACTCCTAAACAAAAAGAACATAAAGGTATTTGCAAAAAAAAAAAATGTGGATGAACTCACAGACTTTTGGGATAATATCCTGTGGACAGATAAGTCTAAGGGGGAACTTTTAAGACAACATAGGTCCCCTTTGGGGCTTCTTTGCTTCCACAGAACCTGGATGACTTGTCATAATTGATGGAGCCACGAATTCTGCTCTCTATCAAAAAATCCTCCTGGAGAATATTTGCCCAGGAGTTCATGACCTAAAGCTGAAGCATAAATTGGTTATGAAGCAGGACAATGACCCAAAGCACATAAGCAAGTACTCAATAAATCATCATTTTACCACAGACTCCAGCTACTGCACTGTCATCTCCAGAAGTTCTCAGATGACCCAGCAGTGGTTGGATGTGTCAGCAAAGGTGATGAGGTCGAGTACAGGACTGCTGTGGACAACTTTGTTACGTGATGTGAGCTGAACCACCTGCAGCTCAATGTGGCAAAGAGCCACATTAAGAGAACCAGTTGTGGACCTGAGGCGGTACAAGGTGTCAGTGATCTCTGTTTCCATCCATGGGGTCAGAATGGAAATTGTGGAGGATTACCAGTGTCTTGGAGTACACATTGACAGTAAAATGGACTGGACAAAGAACACTGATAACCTCTACAGGAGGAGCCAGTGTCTTCTCTATTTTGTGAGCGGCTGAGGTCCTTCAACATCTGCCAGACCACGCTCAGAGTGTTTTATGAGTGTGTGGTGGCCAGTGCTATCCTGTTTGCTGTGGTGTGCTGGGGCAGCAGGTTGAGGGTAGTGGACATCAACAGACGGAACAGACTGATCTGCAAGGCCAGTGATGTTGTGGGAGTTAAGCTGGACTCTCTGACTGTGGTGTCAGAGAGGAGGATGCTGCCTAAGCTGCATGTCATTTTGGACAATGTGTCACACCCACTCCATGACGTGCTGGTCAGCCACAGGAGTACTTTCAGTAAGAGGCTCATTGTACCAAAATGCACCACAGAGCACCACAGGAAATCATTTCTGCCTGTGGCCATCAAACTATACAACTCCTCACTCTGATTGTCACACACTTGGAGTCAACAGGCTGACCTGGACTTTGGACCCTTTTAATAACGTACAGTTCAATTTATTACTTATGTTTATCCATCCATCCATCCATCCATTGTCTTCCGCTTATCCAGGGCCGGGTCGCGGGGGCAGCAGTCTAAGCAGAGAGGCCCAGACTTCCCTTGCCCCAGACACCTCCTCCAGTTCTTCCGGTGGGACCCCGAGGCGTTCCCAGGCCAGCCGAGAGACATAGTCCCTCCAGCGTGTCCTAGGTCTACCCCGAGGCCTCCTCCCCGTGGGACATGCCCGGAACACCTCCCCAGGGAGGCGTCCCAAAGGCATCCGGAACAGATGTCCAAGCCACCTCAACTGACCCCTCTCGATGTGGAGAAGTAGCGGCTCTACTCCGAGCTCCTCCCTGGTGACCGAGCTCCTCACCCGATCTCGAAGGGTGCGCCCAGCCACCCTGCGGAGGAAACTCATTTCAGCCGCTTGTATCCGGGACCTCGTTCTTTCGGTCATGATCCAAAGCTCATGACCATAGGTGAGAGTAGGAACGTAGATTGACCGGTAAATACAGAGCCTCGCCTTTTGGCTTAGCTCCTTCTTCACCACGACGGACCGGTACAGCGACCGCATGACTGCAGACGCTGCACCGATCCGCCTGTCAATCTCACGCTCCATCCTCCCCTCACTCGTGAACAAGACCCCTAGATACTTAAACTCCTCCACTTGGGGCAGAATCTCTCCACCGACCCGGAGAGGGCAAGCCACCTTTTCCCGGTCGAGAACCATGGCCTCGGATTTGGAGGTGCTGATCCTCATCCCAGTCGCTTCGCACTCGGCTGCAAACCGCCCCAGTGCATGCTGGAGGTCCACGCTCGATGAAGCCAACAGGACCACATCATCTGCAAAAAGCAGAGACGAGATCCCGCGGTCCCCAAACCGGACCCCCTCCGGCCCCTGGCTGCGCCTAGAAATTCTGTCCATAAAAGTTATGAACAGAACCGGTGACAAAGGGCAGCCCTGCCGGAGTCCAACGCGTACTGGGAACAGGTCCGACTTACTGCTGGAGATACGAACCAGACTCCTGCTCCGGTCGTACAGGGACCGGACTGCCCTTAGCAAAGGGCCCCGGACCCCATACTCCCGGAGCACCCCCCACAGGACGCCACAAGGGACACGGTCGAATGCCTTCTCCAAATCCACAAAGCACATGTGGACTGGTTGGGCAAACTCCCATGAACCCTCGAGCACCCGATGGAGAGTGTAGAGCTGGTCCAGTGTTCCACGACCGGGACGAAAACCGCATTGTTCCTCCTGGATCCGAGGTTCGACTATCGGCCGGATCCTCCTCTCCAGTACCCTGGAATAGACTTTCCCGGGGAGGCTGAGGAGTGTGATCCCCCTGTAGTTGGAGCACACCCTCCGGTCCCCCTTCTTGAAAAGAGGGACCACCACCCCGGTCTGCCAGTCCAGAGGCACTGTCCCCGACCGCCACGCGATGTTACAGAGACGTGTCAGCCATGACAGTCCCTGCACATCCAGAGACTTGAGGTACTCAGGGCGAATCTCATCCACCCCCGGAGCCCTGCCACCGAGAAGCTTGTCAACCACCTCGGTGACTTCAGCCCGGGTGATGGGCAAGTCCGCCTCTGAGCACTCAGCCTCTGCCTCCTCAGTGGAAGACATGACGGCAGGATTGAGGAGATCCTCGAAGTATTCCTCCCACCGCCCGACGACATCCCCAGTCGAAGTCAACAGCTCCCCACCTCCACTGTAAACAGTGTTGGTGAAGCACTGCTTCCCCCTCCTGAGGCGTCGGACGGTTTGCCAGAATTTCCTCGGGGCCGACCGGTAGTCCTTCTCCATGGCCTCCCCGAACTCCTCCCAGACCCGAGTTTTTGCCTCCACAACGGCCCGGGCTGCGGCACGCCTGGCCTGCCGGTACCCGTCAGCTGCCTCAGGAGTCCTAAGGGCTAGCAACGCCCGATAGGACTCCTTCTTCAGCTTGACGGCATCCCTTACTTCCGGTGTCCACCACCGGGTTCGGGGGTTTCCGCCACGACAGGCACCAGAGACCCTGCAACCACAGCTCCGAGGAGCAGCTTCGACAATGGAAGTGGAGAACATGGTCCACTCGGACTCAATGTCTCCAACTTCCCCCGGGATCTGAGAGAAGCTCTCCCGGAGGTGGGAGTTGAAGACCGCACTGACAGAGGGCTCCGCCAGACATTCCCAACAGACCCTCACAACACTTTTGGGCCTGCTGAGTCTGTCCGGCTTTCTCCCCCGCCAGCGCATCCAACTCACCACCAGGTGGTGATCAGTTGACAGCTCAGCCCCTCTCTTCACCCGAGTGTCCGAGACACGCGGCCGGAGATCAGATGACACAACTACAAAGTCGATCATCGACCTCCGACCTAGGGTGTTCTGGTGCCACGTGCACTTGTGGACACCCTTGTGCTCGAACATGGTGTTCGTTATGGACAAACTGTAACTAGCACAGAAGTCCAATAACAGAACACCGCTCGGGTTCAGATCAGGGAGGCCGTTCCTCCCAATCACCCCCCTCCAGGTCTCACTGTCATTGCCCACGTGAGCGTTGAAGTCCCCCAGTAGAACAATGGAGTCCCCAGTCAGAGCACTGTCCAGCACCCTTCCCAGGGACTCCAAGAAGGCCGGGTACTCCGCACTGCTGTTCGGCCCGTAAGCCGAGACAACAGACAGAGACCTGTCCCCGACCCGAAGGCGCAGGGACGCGACCCTCTCGTTCACCGGGGTGAACTCCAACACGTGGCGGCTGAGCTGTGGAGACGTGAGCAAGCCCACGCCAGCCCGCCGCCTCTCACCATGGGCAACTCCAGAAAAATGGAGAGTCCAGCCCCTTTCGAGGAGCTGGGTTCCAGAGCCCAAACTGTGCGTGGAGGTGAGCCCGACTATATCTAGACGGTATCTCTCAACCTCCCGCACGAGCTCAGGCTCCTTCCCCCCCAGTGAGGTGACGTTCCACGTCCCAACGGTTAGAGTCTGAGTCTGGGGATCGGGTCGCCGAGGCCCCCGCCGTCGACTGCCGCCCGATCCACAAAGCACCCGGCCCCTACGAGTCCTTCTGCGGGTGGTGGGACCACAGGAAGGCGGGCCCATGTCGTTCATTCGGGCTATGCCCGGCTGAGCCCCGTGGGCCAAGGCTCAGCCACCAGGTGCTCCCTTGCGAGCCCCAACCCCAGGCCTGGCTCCAGGGTGGGGCCCCGGCTGCGCCGTGCCAGGCGACGTCACGGTCCTGTTCTTGTTTCTTCTCATAGGGGCTTCTGAACTGCTTTTAGTCTGACCCGTCACCTGAGACCTGTTTGCCTTGGGTGACCCTACCAGGGGCATAAAGCCCCCGACAACATAGCTCCCAGGGTCATTCAGGCACTCAAACTCCCCCACCACGATAAGGTAGCAGTTCCAGGGGGAGTACTTATGTTTATATTTTACTGATATATTTTATACTGTTGTATACTCAGAATTAGAGCATGGGGTGGTGACGCTTTACCAAGGCCATGAAAAGCTGCAGGAGTTTGATCAGTCACCAGATAAGAGCTTCTCTTATTCAAAGTATTGGCTAAAGATAAAACTCCAAGAGGAATACCATGACACCTTGTATTTCACCACACAGGAGAGAAGGGCAGATGTGCTCTGTCTCAAAGATGGCACTGACAACATTCCTCGAGAGCATCATGCTAATCTTGAACATGGAGATGAGAAGACTCAGATCATAAAGATGGCACTCGAGTTCAATAACACTGCTATGATTGATCTGAATCCGAAGTCATACCCCACCACACACAGTATGACTGACATTGATAATGAACTGGCACTTGTTCCTGCGAACCTTCAGATGTTTTTGAGACCGATACAAATACTGCTTCCTTAATAGCAGGAGTGGAGATGATGCCCCAGATACTTCTGACACTCTTAACACCACTGTGGAAGAAACTGATGAGATAATTGATGAGGTTGCAGTTGATGCTGCACTTGAGGATCATTCAGTGATGACAGCCAGTGAAAGTGAAAAGTCGAGTACTGATCAGGTGATCAAAGTCACCTCTCAAGCACCAGCTTTGCCAGATCCACAGACAACAACACCTGTTGCCAGGGTGAAGTTGAAGGCACTTGACAAAGTTAAGATCCTGGGAAGAGCTGAAGTGAAAATTCTTCCATTTACCAACAGACAGTGAGGCAGAATAAACACCATCATGTTTCTCCCCATCGCTGAGCTCTCCTCCTCCCTGACTCATGATCAGCCACTTCTCACTCTGGGCGACACACTCTAGGCAGCTGGGTGAGTGATCAAAGCCCACGACCCTGAGTTTGTGGACATGGATGACATCTTCCTTGACACAGAAGCCACCAAGGAGGCAGTGATTCAGGCTGGTACTGTGATTTCCAGTACATTTACCATGGACCAGATACTACATTGGGTGAAATTCAGTACAACATGTTCTCAAGGAAGCAGCGTTGCCTCACAGCTAGAAGATCCCTGGTTCACGTCCCAGTTAGGATGCCTGGGATCTTTCTGTGTGGAGTTTGCATCTTCTCCCTGTGCATGCGTGGGTTCTTCCCACAGTCCAAAAACATGCTGAGGTTAATTGATTATTCTAAATGGTCCGTAGGTATGAATGAGAGTGTGCTTGATTGTCTGTCTAAATGTAGCCCTGCAACAGACTAGCGACCTGTCCAGGGTGTCCCCTGCCTTTGCCCGAGTCGGCTGGGCTAGGCTCCAGCTCCCCCGCGACCCTACAGAAAAATAAGCGGTGTGCGATGGCAGGAGTGGTCAAACTAGAGACTTTACCTTCAACAGAGGGTGCAGCTGCACAGCATTCACTCCATGCCTACCTGCAGTCCTGGGACTGGATCCTTCTACAGAGCATGTCTCTGAACCCCAGTGACTATAGATGGACATTAGGTGTACATGGGTATGAGCCAGTTCCAGCACTAGACCCCATGATTCCTAAGGAGCTACTGAAGTTCATGAGCTGTAATTGTCATGGAGATTGCAGCAACCAGCGGTGTAGCTGCAAGAAGAATGGGATCACATGCATCTCGGCCTGTGGAGTCTGTAAAGGCATTACATGCAGAAACTGCAGTCATGATGTTGTTGAGTCTGAAGAAGACATAGACAATGACTCTTGAAGCTTCTGACATTGTGAACAAGAAATAACTCTGAGTATTATGTACATATGTGAAAAAAAGCTACTTTGAATCTAAAAGTGAACGTGGCCTTTTTTTTAACAATGGAGTGTTTGTGGTGAAATATAAATGCTAACAATCAACTCAGAGTCATGGAAAAAACCCTGATTTGACCCCTCATAAGTTACTGAAGACCCCATTTAAAGAAGATTTTTCAACAATCATTTATCGGTGCCCGAACTTGAGCAGGTTTTTTCAGGGTTTCCCACGGTAGTTGAATTTCAACGTTTTAAAACATGTTGTTACACACCTTTATAAACATACTGGTAAAAAACAAATGGGTACTGATTTATTTGGCAGATGTGTGAAATATCTCATAAAATGCCCTTACTATGTGTAGTCCTCCATGTCGTTCCCTGTCTGGATTCACTGCCTCTTGCTGAAACCAGTCCGCACACACCTATACCCTTCATCTCCATTCGCTCTCCAAGGATCTGCAACCTGAAAACCCTTACTCAAGAATCCCTCAAGCAATGCCACACACCTCCTCACCCGTGACCGCTCTCCCTATTACGACTGCCAGCTAAGTAGATAGCCCTGTAGTTTGCAGGATTCATTGCTATAGTTTACTCTTTTCCCTGGTCTCTTGTTGGGCTCAGGTGCTTATAGTTTGCTTGTGTTTTCCACATTGTCACCCTGAATAGTGTTCATGTCTTTGCTGAGTAGTGTTCCGCAGTTTCCGCACAGTCTGTATAGTGTATTGGCCTGTTGTTGCACCTTACGGGCGTATTCTGGTCCATAGCCTTGTTATCTGTGTGTTGCTGCCCCCCCCCCCATCCTTAAACTTTCCTAGCCTTGTTATACTTGGTCCTGGTTAGTTCCTCTGTGCCTGGTTTGATATAAATTTGTAAGTCTGTACTAAATTCCATAGTTTATACCAGCTTTAGAGGCCAGGAGGGAGACATTTAAACCACAACAGGTGCAAAAGGCCACATATTATTGTTAACATATATCTGTACCATTTTATTCACTGTATTTATTACTGCGGTTTAATCAGCTGTCTTCCTTGTCATTTTTAATGCAACAAAGCATTATGGAATATTTAACAAATACTCTCAACTTGAGTAATGAATGTAGTGTAGTGACTGCATTTCCAAGGAGGTCAAGTGTCAATGTCAAGCTGACATTTTATTTTCACTGGAGTGAATAGCTTCATGTTGTAGCGTACGGCCGCACCAAAATTTGTAGTGTAACTACACTTTACAATTAAAATTTGCACTCGTTAATGAAGGGGCACCATCTCAGATTACTGAGAAAATTATCATTCTAGATTAAGTCTCAAAGAAACTTTAATTGAATGAAGTTGATCAGTCTCTTAGCTGAAAGTAGTAAATTCTGATTAAATTGACCTCAGTTCCCACACAAAGAAAAACACAGAAACCATGAATTAGTCGAAATGAATATATTTATTAACTATTCTACTAATATAACATACATGAGCTATAACAGTTGAGTCAGAGTGTGTGTATGGTGAATGTGTGATGCCAGATTATCAAACAAAATAAAAAGGATGATGGTGAAAGAAGGGTAATTAGCCAACGATCTAAAGTTCTGATTTAGATCAACGAATGATACGCTAAAATTAAACCCTATTATCAAGTTATTACAGCATCAACCCAATCAGGAGCAGATAGGAAAGGTGGGCTTGCCTACTTTGAACAGGGCTGTCTGGTCGGAGCCTCTGTGAGCTGGAACGTTTAGTTGGAAGCCTTGAGTGACGAGTCTCTGCGGATGTTTCCGAAGCGTTGTCTCGGTTGCTAGGCAACGTTCTGCCGATGGAGCTCTCACAGCCGCAGGATCAGAGGTTCTGCCAGCAGAATCCTGACGTTGGCACACAGATGGTGGTCGGTGGTAGTTGGTGGTAGGCAGCCGGGTGCGGATTGCGCAGTCGTCCGGGTTGATGGAGAATAACTTTATTATTAACTGTGGCTCTGTTAGATTTGATGGCGTTTGGTGCCGCAAAATCTCTGAAAAAATGTTCTGTTAGAACAAAAATCGGCTTAAATTAATTCTTGTTGGTTTGCTTAAAAAGAATGGTAGTGAAGCAGCTCAGACTTAGATGAGGGTGAGCACGATCTACGTAAAAAGGTCTAAAAGATTATCAAAGAGCCACAACAATAAAACGCGCAAAAATTTGATTTAAAAAAACTAGGCGAAGACAGAAAGGTAAAAGCGCGGAATATAAGGAAAATGGTCAGAAAGAGAGAGCAAGAAAAATTGGCAAGGGAAGAGCCCAGGACAAAGCGATCCTCCACTTTTATCATCTGGCCTCTGGTGGATGTTTATTTTGGGCATGAATAACAGTCTCCCGCCGTTTCTGGCAACCTGACTCTGGTTCTTTGTTTTAAGAGGAAAGCAAGTTGCCATCTCAGATTGAAATACAAAAAGTATGTTATGTGCGCAAAAAACGATCTATCCATCTCTCACCATGACCCATCGATATCAAACAAAAGATTGGTAAAACACATATACATCCTAAGATGATAGATTACACCAGAATAGGAATGAAAAATAAAAATCATTATATGTTAATATGCAATTGTGTATATATCACGTTCATGTTATCACTGGTGAATATAACACATTGGATGAAATGCAGTAGCAAAATATGTCAGATTTATCCCACTATCACTTTTAATTCATGACAACATATCACTACAATTGATTGTTTAGTGTCGGCAAACCCGTGTATCCGATGTCGCTAGATGGCACTGTGGGTCCATGTTAGATATGTGAATATTCTTGTAAAACCTTAGCTTTGTTCCCACATCACCTAGAAATGCGAATTTTGGACATTTGATATAGGACATCATGTTGAGGCAGATGCAGTTACAAACACATAAAACAAATAAACAGAACAGTAGTTATTTAGTCCGTGCCTGTATGAATGAATGAAGGTAAGACACAGTTCCAGCTCTTCCACTGGTATGCGGCCACAATTTATGGCCTCTCCTTATCAGTTAGGGATGGAGAGGGGTTTTAAATGGGTCCGTGGGGGAGATGCAGGAAAAACATTATCAACTCAGTGCGAGTTGTAGTCCCTTTGAAGTTGAGAGTTTCCAAAGTGTCAGTGTTCCACAGGTTAACTCATTCCTCATCAGGAGGCATGAGATTGGTGTTAGAAGAACAAAGAAGTGAATATAGCACCATTTGCTCCGGTGAGTTACTGTTAGGTTTAAAACCTGAAAATACACACAGCAACAGGAAGGAAGACAGTACTCACGAGCTCAGGTCTTTTACTTGCGCACAAAGAGAGAACGGACACTACAGCTCTGCAGTATGCATCGCTACAGCGTTCCAGATCTCTGCCAGTCGTTCTGTGCTTGGTTCTTTTATTTGGTAAACAATCAGTACAAGAGTGTATAAGATAAGGGTCACATACACAATCTTATTGGGTCAGTTCTCTGTGTTCTTTACTGTGAGTACATACAGCTTGGAATGTTTTATGGTGATTCATGGTTGCTGACATGTAGACGTTAAAGTCCTGACAGTCACTCAATGATTACCTCATAAGAATAATTCTTGACATAAGAACAATTCATCTAACAGTTACAAATGGTGATCCTTCCTGAGGACGGTTGGGTTCACGGGCCTGGGTAGTGTTCAATGTGGCAGTTTAGTGGTCGAAGTAGACACAAAGTCTACCCAAATGTGTTGTTTTTACCTGGGGTCCTCTCACATAGCATTCCAGAGAGAGGGGGAAGTCTGTGTCCGCTACAATGTTGATTACATTAATAAAGTTTGCAGAACATCATCGTCAGTTTATGTACTTTGAAACTCCTCTACCAATGAACGGAACTGTCTGTGTTTCAATGCATGTGCCAGAATAAAATTGGCTATTCATGTCATAGAGTCCATTGTCACTTTGAGCTCTCACAATTGCTCTTGGTGCAAAATGCAGTGATATGAGAAGAAGACCAACATGTCAGGATCCTTTCTGAGCAAAGCAATTAATCCTTTCTCCTTTCCTACTATGGACAGAGCCCCATCAGTAGTTAGAGAAACTAGCTTTTTTTTAAGTTGATGCAAGTTGAAAAAAAAAACAACTCATCAGTGCAGAGTGAATGTCCTCTCCCTGTGTTTGCCCTGTTAGCAGTAACAAAGCCAGCATTTCAGTTACTTGTAGGAACTGAGGCACTCAGAGTTGGGCTGAGATTAAAATGCCTTTATTTCAGCATGGCCAGACAAGTTAAAAAGTATAGCCGAAGCGTTGCGGCCTATGGGCCTTCATCAGGGCTGATATAAGATGGCCGCCCATATGTATGCTTCTATATATAGGGAGAGGTCACATGACTGGGCAAGCCTTAAAGACAAAGATTGCAGAATTCAAAATTTAAACAGACAAGGAAAACAGATCAATACATGGTATATAAGCAAACAACATTATAGGACATTTTAAGCACTATAAACCCTCACATTAGATAAATCATTAGAAACATACAGATAAACAATAAGGGCTTTTTTCTTAGTCAGGAAGCCGAGGGAGGGCACAAATAAGCCAAAAGGGCTGGATCCCACCTAAGTCAGAGAAAAGGGGAGGAGTCGAGTTCACCATTCAGGCCTGGGTATTGTGTAGCTTTCAGAATATATATCCAAATGATTTTTTCTGTAGGACCCTTTTTAACCTGTCTCCTCCCCTTACTGAGCTGGCTATATGTTCTATGGCCAGGATCTTCAAGGTATTACAACTGCTGTGGTTGGTCTCCTTGTAATGTAAAGCCACAGGATATTGGGGATTATCTGTCCTGATGGCATGTTTATGCTCAGCTAATTGTACCTCCAGTTTGTGTTTTGTTCTTCCAATGTAAAATAGGTGATCCCTTGTTGGTTGATCAGTGAGCTGCCCTCCAAAATCATCAAAGTGGCAACTGCACTTGTTTCTCCTACAGTGTCACAGTCCCTGACTCAAGAGGTGCTTATCAGCACTCAGAAGTGATCTATCCTTGGTTAAGTATTTCAGTTCAACTGGTTAAGCCGCTGGTGAGTGTCAGATTGTGGGTCAACCAAATCAAGTTTGTTATAGATTCGCTTGCTAGTGTCCCCAGTTAAGCTCTGCCCAGTTCCTGCTGTTGGTAAGCTATTTGATCATGTTATTGTTGATTGTTGGGGATGGGCATTGTTAAGATTTTATTGTGACTAGTACTTTTACCGATACTGCTTATTGATCCAGTACTTTATCAGTGTTGCTATCTTAGATTTTTTTGTTTGTATGTCTTGTTTTTAAAGAGATACTATACAACTTAAGATCAGAATAAAGATTGTTTTATTGTTAAGATTGTTTATTATTTATATGCACTGTTTTTGAACTAAAATGTGTATATAGACACAAATGTTTGACGGGAATGACAGTGTTTAATTAAACTCCAGCATTATATAAGAATTAAAAGCTTCACCTTGAACACTTTAAGTGTCAGTACACTGTGCTGACAAAACCTCTTTCACTCTTCACTTTTGAGTATAAAATTCATGCAGGACTGATTTTAGTAGTTTAGTGAAGAAAACTGTTTAAGTACTACTAACATCAACATTCAGTCAAAGAAATGTTGACAGTTTGTCTGCTGTCTCTAGATCACTAAATCCTGCTATTCTGTGCTCTGAAAATGAAACTGAAATTCTGAATGACTGTTCAGATGATGCTCTGAATTTTAGACCAAATTGATTAACCCAATTTCATTCACATTTAATCAGTAGCCTATGTTCACATAATTTAACCCCTTAATGCCGGTTGTTGCAAATTTGCAACGTACTGCTGCAGCCGAGATAGTGTATGCATTCCCCCAAAGCTGGTTCATGCATATTCAATACATACCTAGGAACCTTTTGCAAGCACTGGTTTCTCTTAGGAGCGGTTTGAATGCCATTTGCGGCACCAACATTTTTTTTTACCATTAATGCCTGCTGCATTACACCTTTATATCTACTATAAGTGCTATAAACAAACTAACAATCTCCACTTAATTTAACATCAACTTGAAATCAAAAACACATAATATTTATGTTTTTTTAATAATTGTAAATAAATTCAGGCATCAAGGGGCTATTTCCATGTGCAGACTGCTAACAACACACCGAGTTAGTGAGGGATGAACTACGAGCTCAACAGTCAAACTGAGCATTTCTCCATCTGTATGTGAACTTTTACTGAAAGTTTTAACAGATTACGAGTGTTTCTGTTCTGACATGCACGTGTTACTCTTGCACCAACAAACACTTTATGCATCAACTGTTGTGATGTTTAATCATACTTTTAAATGTTTGTCTCCTATGTGTGCTGCAGGTGAGTGACATAGCTGCTCTGTCCTTCAGGTGTTCTGTCCGTCAGAGCTACATACTCCATCCCATTGCGAACGATCACTGTATCTGCTATCAGTAAGTCATTGATAAAGTTTTTTACCACCTTTGTTCGTCTAAAATAGTACAAACAGGCCAAGGAACAAAAGAACAAAAAGCCTTCAGAGTTTGCATTCCCCCTGTGTTTCTCACTCCATATCCTCTGCATATTCCCAGAGTCACAAGGAGCACTTAAACTCCGGTATCAAAGATTTAAGTCCATGCTTAAAAAATACTGTCCTGACACAGGGTAAGGCTGGGATGAGGGTGTGCCTTTTGTTCTCTTTGGCATTTGCGACGCTAAACAAGAGTTGCTGGGATTCAGTCCATCTAAGTTGGTGTCACAATATACGTGGCCCATGGTGTTGAAGAAGCAGCTTGCGTCTGGTTCTTCTAAAAAATATGTTGGATGTGTAACATTTTTGTCTTCCACTTTAAAGAAAGGTTGCAGCACACATCCTCTTTAGCAAAGAAGGCCCTCTCTTCCTCGCTGTCCCATGGCTGAGATTCACATTTGGTACATTATTTACAGAAATGACTTGTGTAGTCTAGTGTGGTGTAAGTAGATTCCCCTTAGCTATACAAAAAGTTATGCTTATGGGAGGGGGTGTTACAGCCATCAGTGCTGTTTGTGTGTAGGTAGATTGTGCGTATATTGTTTTCTTTTCAGGTAACACGCCCTGAGAAGCACTGTATATGAGTGGCTAGGTGCATCTGTGGGAACTCTGCAATCAATGTGAGGCTTAAAGGCCCGGCCACCCTGCTCATCATTGCCAGTGGGCAAAAACTGCAGTTTCTGAACTGTGTTGTGTTATTAGTCTCAGTCAGGCATGTGGTGGTGCTTTTCATGACCTCCAGATAGAATTTGTTGCTTATTATTAAAAGCTCACTTTAAGTTTAATTTATTTTTTTCTTAAATTGTATTTTTTGTACTCTAGTTTCTTCTTCCTTTACTCAGTTTCAAAAATATCTTTTGTTACTGCTCACATCGCCTAGATTCCATGGGGACGTAACAAGCAGGAAAGAGCGGAGGGTGTCACTGCACAAACTGATTATTTTGAAGGAAATGGTTATGGCATTATTTTTGTACCTCATTTACGAGCAAATAATGCAATGTTTTGAGCACAAAAACATGTTTTTTTGCAAGAACTCAAAATTATATTTTGAGTAAAAGTTATAATCCAGCGAAAAACAAAGCAGTTTGACCAAACAATTATCAATAACATGCTCAAGAAATTATTTTTCATGCTTGCTGAATACACATAAGCATGCATTAATATTTCTCCTCAGTTTTCCCTTCTCCCCGTGCGCTCCTACTCTCTCTTGGTCTTGCACTGCCTGTAAGCTCAACTCTGCTCTTACGCTCGCTCAACATGACACAGCATTACAATGTGCCACAAAGTCAACCAATCAGGAGTCGGACAGCGCAAATTCTGATTGGTTGTTTCGGTGTTCAGTCGTAACTGGGCAATAGGAAGGAAGCTAGCTAGCAAACGACATATTTAGACAGATTTAGGCCTATCTTGAGCTGACATTTCTGATTTAAAGTAGGTATCACATAGAGCTCCACAGATCAATTGTTCATTTGTATGATTTCAGGTGAACTTCAACTTTGACAATGCATCTCCATTCACTTCATGTTACTGTACCCTGAAAACCTGGACCATGCCCCCAGAACAGGCCAGCAAAACCCTCTGTCAAAAAGCTCTGTCTGTTGCACACAGAGAAGCTGTTCAAAAGCCCTGGCTGTGAGACTCCTTACCTAAATTGATTCTGGATTTTATTACCACCCCTGTCTCCTGGCCTGATTTTCCCATACCTGCTTCACAGATTACCAGTCCTCAGCCTGCTAATTCCCTGCCCGCTCCAGAGCTAGCCAGCTTTCAGCCTGCTAGCCTGGGGGTAGGTAGAATGGGTGTGATGAGCCTTCAGTCGGCTGGCCATCAAGGATTCTTGTCTGTGTCAGCCAACCCCCCACCCGCTGAGACCCAGTACACTTGACGACACAAGAATTTTTTTGATCCTTCCCACTCCGATTCCTCCTCGGATGCTGCCTGGGAGTCTCCTTTCTGGGGGACCCATCCATCCATCCACCTCCTCCAGTTCTTCGGGTGGGACCCCGAGGCGTTCCCAGGCTGGCCGAGAGACATAGTCTCTCCAGCGTGTCGTAGGTCTACCACGAGGCCTCCTCCCCGTAGGACATGCCCGGAACATCTCCCCAGGGAGGCGTCCTAAAGGCATCCAGAACAGGTGTCCAAGCCACCTCAACTGACCCCTCTCAATGTGAAGAAGTAGCGGCTCTACTCCGAGCTCCTCCCTGGTGACCGAGCTCCTCACCCGATCTCGAAGGGTGCGCCCAGCCACCCTGAGGAGGAAACTCATTTCAGCCGCTTGTATCCGGGACCTCGTTCTTTCGGTCATGACCCAAAGCTCATGACCATAGGTGAGAGTCGGAACATAGATTGACCGGTAAATACAGAGCCTCGCCTTTCGGCTTAGCTCCTTCTTCACCACGACGGACTGGTACAGCGACTGCATGACTGCGGACGCTGCGCCAATCCGCCTGTCAATCTCACGCTCCATCCTCCCTTCACTCGTGAACAAGACCCTGAGATACTTAAACTCCTCCACTTGGGGTAGGATCTTTCCACCGACCCGGAGAGGGCAAGCCACCTTTTTCCGGTCAAGAACCATGGCCTCAGATTTGGAGGTGCTAATCCTCATCCCAGTCGCTTCGCACTCGGCTGCAAACTGCCCCACTGCCCCTTGACGGCATCCCTTACTTCCGGTGTCCACCACCGGGTTCGGGGGTTTCCGCCACGACAGGCACCAGAGACCCTGCAACCACAGCTCCGAGCAGCAGCTTCAACAATGGAAGTGGAGAACATGGTCCACTCGGACTCAATGTCTCCAGCATCCCCCGGGATCTGGGAGAAGCTCTCCCGGAGGTGGGAGTTGAAGAACCCACTGACAGAGGGCTCCGTCAGACATTCCCAACAGACCCTCACAACACTTTTGGGCCTGCTGAGTCTGTCCGGCTTCCTCCCCCGCTAGCGCATCCACCTCACCACCAGGTGGTGATCAGTTCACAGCTCAGTCCCTCTCTTCACCCGAGTGTCCAAGACGCGGTCGGAGATCAGATGACACAACTACAAAGTCGATCATCGACCTCCGACCTAGGGTGTTCTGGTGCCACTTGCACTTGTGGACACCCCTGTGCTCGAACATGGTGTTCGTTATGGACAAACTGTAACTAGCACAGACGTCCAATAACAGAACACCGCTCGGGTTCAGATCAGGGAGGCCGTTTGTCCCAATGGTTAAAGTCTGTGTCCGGGGATCGGGTTGCCCCTACGAGTCCCTCTGCGGGTGGTTGGTCTGCAGGAGGGCGGGCCCACGTCGTCCGTTCGGGCTAGGCCAGGCCGGGCCCCGTGGGCAAAGGCTTGGCCACCAGGCGCTCCCTTGTGAGCCCCGACCCCAGGCCTGGCTCCAGGGTGGGGCCCGGCTGTGCCGTGCCGGGCGACGTCACGGTCCTGTTCTTTAGTCTTCTCATAAGGGCTTCTTGAACTGCTTTTAGTCTGACCCGTCACCTGAGACCTGTTTGCCTTGGGTGACCCTACCAGGGGCATAAAGCCTCCGACAACATAGCTCCCAGGGTCATTCGGGCACTCAAACTCCCCCACCACGATAAGGTAGCAGTTCCAGGGGGAGCTGGGGGACCCGTCTGGCTATAAAACCAAATTGTAAAGGACAGTGAGGTCCCCATGTAGGGGAGGCTCCCAGGCACTACCTATCTCCATTTCTTGACATGTTCTGTCATCCTTCTTGTTGGACAGAGCCCTTGCACTAGACAGTTTCCATTTAAACACGACCAGTTCCCCACCTGAACCTGCTCCCCAGGACTACAAGAAGCCACCTCCTGGAAGGTTTTCCAGAGGGCGCCAGACCTCACCTCCCCAGCGCCTGTACTTCACCACTCCCCAGCTCCCTGGAACACCAGTCTAAAACTACAATACTGCATCATGTTTTATAAACTCATCATATAACATCTATGCAAGATCTTCATCATTTGTCAAACAGTAAAAAGGAAAATGGACTACTCCAAGCTGCTGAATTTAGAAGCTTGTTTATGTGCTGAAAAAAGCAAAAATACAAACAATACAGTGCTCCAAGATCATATAACAAAAATGATCGCTCCGTTATTTCTATGTTTAGCATCCTTTTAACCAAAATTATTTTACAAAATTCTGTTGTTGCAGACATTAGATATGATGGCTTGAGAGATGAAGGTCAGTTGAGTGACAAACGATGGAAATGGTCTGGATATGACCACCATTAACTCACTCTTTTCAGACCCAACGGCTTAGGAAGAGGTGTAAAAACATATCTTTAAAGGAGATATAAGATTCACAAGGTTTATTAGAAACATTTGAGTGGAACTCTAGTACGTACTTCACTATTATGACATTTAAGAATATAATCCTGGAATATGGATAATTACAGGAACTCCAGAAAACCACATTCCTTTTTCAGATATACCTATGAGAATCAATAAGATATTGTATTCAGTTATAGAAACTAGAAGAGCAAAGGTTAGCCAGAAGTTCTATACAGTATTTATGAAACCAGACAAGAGCAAAGAAAATGTAATTTTCTTGTATTTTCTGGTTCTATTACAGGAGTTGTAGCTGTTACAGTGATTTAGCATTGCACATCTAGAAATCTTTATTTGGCACAATCTAGAATGGTAAACACAGAACAGGCAGTGGTCATAATACCATGACTTTTAGTCCCTAGTATAGGTTAGACACAGAATACACTGGAGTCTGCATGATACAAATACGCAGGATGTTCTAGACCCTTCTAGATTAATGTCCTTCAGTTCCTCTCCTTCAGCTTCTAATACTGGACTCATGCTGACTTTTTGATACAAGCAAGTTACAAAATATGTTGTATATCTCATTTTAGTTTAGATTTTTCATATTCGATTCTTTTTTATGTCTTTGTATGTATCAGTATATCTCAGTAATTTCATGTTTTGTTGTGTGTGTGTGTGTGTGTGTGTGTGTGTTTTGGTTGATGGACCCCAGCTCTTAGAGTAGCAAGATTCCTCCCAACTTTTTTGCCGATATGTTAATTCTGTTTGTGTCACTGCTGTCAAAATTCAAATCAGTTCACTATGAACAAAACATGCTGCTTCAAGCTGCTTCTGATTCCTCACAGCAGAAAACACATCAAATGGACGTTGTGTGTGTGTGTGCGTGTGTGTGTGTGAGAGAAAGAGAGAGCGAAAGAGAGAGAGAGAGAGAGAGAGAGAGAGAGAGAGTTGGTGGGGTGGAGGGTAGTGGGAGGATTTGAGGGGGTTGTTGGGGGCTTCCTCCCCCCAGCAGGCTCATTATTCATTTCAGAAAGATGATTTTGCTTTGGCTGCCCCCATCAATCAGTGGTTATCAAACTAGCGTTTTCTCCCCCACTCGGCTCAAATATTGTTTAATCAATTTAAAATCACGAGGCTGGGAGGCTCAGGTTCCACTGGATGCTGAAGATGAAACAGGTTAGCATTTGCATTGTACTGCTTGGGGTACAATATGATTTATGGAATATGGTCTGTGCACAGCAGTGTTGGAAATGCCTTCTCTCATTTAAAGGTAAACCTCGAAAACAAACAATATGTGATTGCCACTTACTTCTATTTGAGGGCTTGAAAACAGATTTTCATCGGGAACGGGTTTCTCATTAGCATAGAAATGAATATGATGACAGATAATGAATATATGTTTCTTGATGCTTCACAGCCATCCCAAAATGATCAAGTGTAGCGGCAGTTGAGCAAAAAAGAGAAAAAGACTGCTTTTTCCTTGTGAATATTAGCATACTGGGGGGGGGGGGGCTTGAATGCAGGCAGAGTGGTGGAAAATAAAGGACACAGTCAAGGTCAGCCTTAGATAGAGAGAACAGCCTCCCTGTAACCCTCGAGCCAGTTCCTATCTCTGTCTCTTTCTCTGTCTTTCTCTCTCTCACACACACATACATACAGTACATGCACACACACTTCCTGTCACGCCTGCCCAGCTCTGTGGCCATGGAATGAGGTGTCACATTTGGTTGCCTGGGGTAAGATAAGCTCATTATTAGTTTCTAGCCTGCAGATAAACTGACAGAAACAGGTTCCTGAATATGCAGTCCATTCTGTTAAATCAGCAGGCTACATGTGTCGTTAGTGTTTTATTCAGTGGGGGCGAAAAATCGCTTTTTTTCAGTCATGCATTAATGTGGTTTCAAAAGGGATATCAAGTTAAATGATAAATATAATTTACCTGATTCAGAATTAAAATGCACTGACAGAGTTTAGTGACACAAACACGTATGGCACAGTGTCCTGTGCTAGACACCACAGCTTAGGACTGAGCAAATCCTTTACTTTAGTATCAAAGATCTTAATGTACTGAGTGAAATACATAATAGGGCCTTAACAATGTTGAGCTCTGGGTCCAAACATGGGCCAGATAGTGTGTTTCTGAGGTATTTAGGGCCAAATACAGTAACCTCAGTTTTGTCTGAATTTAAATGAAGAAAATTCCAAATCATCCAGGCTTTTATCTCATTGCATCTTTTTTTTGTCTGCATTTATACTCATTAACACCAAGCAATGGAGTCAACTTTAATGAGAACAATGCATATTTTAGTCTTGCAGCAAAATCTATTAATATTTAGTGCGTGTGCATGACCATCACCAGCCCCCCCTGGGAGCTAAGCAGTCATTCTTTATTGAATTTTCCTATCATGAGCCAGAGGAGGCAGTGCTGCACTTCAGTGAATTTGGGGGGGGGGACTAAGGATATGGCGAGACAAGACGAACATGGAGGGTACAGACAGGCAGTGCTATATGAATCCTACAAGAGTGCTGTAACATGCCGTGTTATTCCCAACAACCGATCCCACATCTGAAAACTGGAAACAAATAATCAACACGGACCAGGCCGGCCAAGCGCTCCCACACCCCACGCCGGGGAGCATCCAGGAGACACCACCCAGAGGACCACCCGGGCCATAGACAAGCACGCGGACCCAGAGACCACGAGGAGGCAGCAACCGACACCCCCAGGCCGGCATGGACAAGCCCAGAGGACACAGGGCACGAATTTCCAGGAGACAAAACAGCAGCGGAACCTTCAGGAGACAAAACAGCAGTGGACGTTCCAGGAGACAAAACAGCAGAAGTCCCAACGGCTGACCACGACGTCAGCA
Organism: Dascyllus trimaculatus; assembly: GCA_024666655.1. NCBI lineage: Eukaryota > Metazoa > Chordata > Actinopteri > Pomacentridae > Dascyllus > Dascyllus trimaculatus. The sequence continues at coordinate 122,872 of JAMOIN010000584.1, forward strand.
GTGGTGGGCACGGCCACCCGAACCAACGTCACCTGCTAAAAACGTGAACAACTCCTCCCAGGACTTTTGTCCCATCTTCACCAAATTCGCTGTGTGGCATCTAGACCCATCCAGGATGAAAAGTTATTAAATCTGTCACGGGAAAACGGTGAGACCCAAGGTGCAGACAGGAGACGACACACAGCATATAGTTAACCAAGTCTCTTTATTACAATAATCAAAACAAGTAATGCACAATCTTCCTAAACAGTGGACAGAATCTGCACAAATGAAGGGGGAGGCCTAGAGCTCCTAGCTGAAACACTCAGTGCAATACACAGGGAAATCAGAATTCTAACAGAGGCGCACACAGAGCAAAACACAGGGAAATTGGAATTCTAACAGAGGCGCACACAGCGCAATACACAGGGAACTCGGAATTCTAACAGAGGCGCACACAGCGCAAAGTACAGGGAAACCGGTATTCTGACAGAAGCGCACACAGCGTGATACACAAAACTATTTAAAAGCTAAGGCGCACTAACTGCGGTCACTATGGTTACCAACAAAAAACGAACTAAGCCCTGGGAACTGAACCAAAGCGGTGGAGCAAAACAACTAGCCTGAATCGGGGAGAGCGGTGGGTGTGGGTGAGCCGAGCAACTGACGGTGAGCACAGGAACATCCGACGGGCAGAGCGTAGAAAGCAGGTCCGGCGCGGATCCAGGTGACGGTGATGAAGAAGATTCCAAAAGCCGACTCCCGGACGGGGAACTAAACACAAAAAACATACGTTAGAACAGAACAGAACAGGGCATGATTGCAGATCTAAACATAGAGAGGCTAGAGTAGACTAACAGGATAAGTTACTACAGTCCGGCGTCGAATGTGGATCAGTGTCCTCCTTTTGAAACAGCAGACAATGAATGGAACAGTGTCGCACCAGGTGACACTGATCCACTAATTAGGGACGTGGAAGGCGGGAGTGTCGTCATCCAGAGGCAGAGGGCATGACAAAATCTCATGGCTGCGTCACACGGTTTTGGCGTGGCATGGCGGCCATTTTGAACAAAAAAGCTCAACAGCACCCCCTAGAATACGTGGTGCGCAGGCTTTGGAATTTAACGAACTCCTCCCAGGATTTTTGCCCGATCTTCACCAAATTCACTATGTGGTATCTACACCCCTCCAGGATGAAAAGTTATTAAAATCTTGTGGTTGCATCACACGGTGTGGGCGTGGCATGGCGGCCATGTTGAACAAAAAAGCTTAACATTGTACAATGGAACACGTTGTGCGCAGGCATTGGAATTTAACGAACTCCTCCCAGGATTTTTGTCCCATCTTCACCAAATTCACTGTGTGGCATCTACACCCAACCAGGATGAAAAGTTATTAAAATCTTGAGGCTGCGTCACACGGTGTGGGCGTGGCATGGCGGCCATTTTGAACAAAATCGCCATGTGGAACGAAATGGGTTTTGGAGGTGAAGGGATCCATGTAAAATCACCAAATCCACACAAATCCTCATTAATCTCAAGACCTAATATTTAATATACAATTCAGGAATGGATGTGGTCAAACGGCTCCACAGCGCCCCCTAGAAATATTCAAATAGTCATATAAAATCACTGCTTTATCCTACAAACATTAAAATTGGTACATACATATAGTATCCCAAGACCAACAGATTTGCACAGTCGAAATTCCAATCAGCTCTACGGCGCCCCCTAGAAAAGGTCCTGTGGAGAGTAGTGCGTTGACAAGCGAGGGCCCGTCCGACGCTGCTTGCAGCTTTAATTAGGGCCCGAAGCACTACAGTGCGTAGGACCCTATTGTTCCTCTAGTGTTTGGCGGTTTGGCGGTTTGGCGGTTTGGCGGTTTTTCGGTTTGGCGGTTTCTTTTTCTTACGCCACTTTGAACCTCAATTTGACCCCCTAAACATGCTCAAAAACTCACCAAATTTGGCACACACATCAAGACTGGTGAAAAATTTGATATTTTGGGGGAATTACACATATGAATGGCAAAATGACTCAATAGCGCCACCTAGAAAATTGTGGTTTAGTGGAGTTAATACGGCTAGTTTCACGTAAACTCATGAAATTTGGTACACAGGTACAGTAGCCCGAGACAAAAACATTCCTGCTTTTAAAATTTCAAAAAACGCTCAACAGCGCCCCCTAGAGCACGTAGTGTGCAGGCATTGGAATTTATCGAACTCCTCCCAGGATTTTTTGCCGATCTTCACCAAATTCGCTCTGTGGCATCTAGACCCTTCCAGGATGAAAAGTTATTAAATTCTTGTGGCTGTGTCACACGGTGTGGGCGTGGCATCGCGGCCATTTTGAACAAAAAAGCTTAACATTGTACAATGGAACACATTGTGCGCAGGCATTGGAATTTAACGAACTCCTCCCAGGACTTTTGTCCGATCTTCACCAAATTCGCTGTGTGGCATCTGCACCCCTCAAGGATGACAAGTTATTAAAATCTCGTGGATACGTCACATGGTGTGGGCGTGGCATGGCGGCCATTTTGAACAAAAAATCTCAATGGCACCCCCTAGAAAATGCTGTGCGCAGGCATTGGAATTTAACGAACTCTTCCCAGGATTTTTGTTCGATCTTCACCAAATTCGCTGTGTGGCATGTAGACCCCTCCAGGATGAAAAGTTATTAAAATCTTGTGGCTGCATCACACGGTGTGGGCGTGGCATGGCGGCCATTTTGAACAAAAAAGCTTAACATTGTACAATGGAACACGTTGTGCGCAGGCATTAGAATTTAACGAACTCCTCCCAGGATTTTTGTCCAATCTTCACCAAATTCACTGTGTGGCATCTAGACCCCTCCAGGATGAAAAGTTATTAAATTCTCGTGGATACGTCACATGGTGTGGGCGTGGCATGGCGGCCATTTTGAACAAAATCGCCATGTGGAACGAAATGGGTTTTGGAGGTGAAGGGATCCATGTAAAATCACCAAATCCACACAAATCCTCATTAATCTCAAGACCTAATATTTAATATACAATTCAGGAATGGACGTGGTCAAACGGCTCCACAGCGCCCCCTAGAAATATTCAAATAGTCATATAAAATCACTGCTTTATCCTACAAACATGAAATTTGGTACATGCATATAGTATCCCAAGACCAACAGATTTGCACAGTCGAAATTCTAATCGGCTCTACGGCGCCCCCTAGACAAGGTCGTGTGGAGAGGAGTGCGGTGAGGAGCGAGGGCCCGTCTGACGCTGCTTGCAGCTTTAATTATTATTATAATGAATAATTATAATAATAATGCATTGGTTTTATATAGCGCTTTTCAAGGCACTCAAAGACACTTTACATTGCATTATTCATTCACTCCATACTTGATGGTGGTAAGCTACATATGTAGCCACAGCTACCCTGGGGTAGACTGACGGAGGCGAGGCTGCCAGTCTGCACCATTGGCCCCTCCGACCACCACCAACCACTCACTCTCACACTGCATTCACCCATTATTATTATTATAATTATTATTATTTTTATAGTACCAAAACCCAGAATTAAACCTTTCAGACAGCCTGTCTGACAAAATTATGTAAAGAAGTCTCTTCTGTCAGCTTTCTATGATGAGATACATTCAAATCATAGTTTCATGGTACAAAAATGTTATTTTTTAATTTGATATAAAGGCTAAAATAAAACGTAATTTAATAATAAATAATGAAAGATCCAAATACCATAAGCTGTAACAGAATGATATCAAAGTGCAGACTGTAGCTCTGAAACAGTGATGTGGGCCATGGTCTGGTGATAAAAGACTACTCCCGGACAGGTTGCAGCAGAGATGATCATTAAGCAGAGCGTAGCTGTTTGTGGCTGTCTGTTTGAGCACGGACATGCCGCTCATAATGTCAGCCAGTAGGAAATGTTTATTATTCAGTAGTACAAGCCTTTTAATCCTGTGAGGCAGACTCCTTTGTATATGCTAATCTGATGTCTTGATGTATGCTAACATAAACTTTTACATTTTTGTTTGGTGCCATTAGGTATAACAAATTAGATTTCTTTATCTATAACTTTATGTAAATAATAACTAACAAGAACTGGTGAATGAAAAAATGTGGCTGAAAACCATTTTGTTAGCTTTTATCTTAACAGTAAGCATGCTAGTGGTAATCAATTGGTGCCTCTACAGATGTAGCTAGGATGCATGCTAGGTAAGTGTCACTCAACTTACCTAGCATGGTTTGGTGGAGATGTAGAGTTGTGTGTCATCAGCATAACCATGAAAATTAATTCTAAAGTGACGGAGGATGTTACCAAAGGGGAGGATGTATATGATGAATAGAAGTGGTCCCAACACCTGTGATTACCTGCAGAACACCATTTGTGACGGATGTTGGCTGTGAATGAACATTTTTCCTTGAACAAACTGTTTCCTCTCAGATAGATATGAAGTGAACCAGTGTAATGCAGTATCAGAGACCTCAATGCCAGCCAGGCATTCCAGAAGTATGGAGTGAGAGCTGGTATCAAAGGTGGTACTGAGGTCAAGGAGGATGAGGATGGTGTAAATATCAGAATCTGCTGCCAGGAGGAGGTCGTTGGTGATTTTGATTAAGTCTGTTTCTGTGCTGTGTTTTGTGCAGAAACTGAAATGGAATGGCTGAAAGAGATTGTTATTGTATAGGTGGTTCTGGAGGTGGGTTGCGACTGTCTTTTCTAGGATCTTACAGATGAATGTGAGGTTGGAAATGGGCCGATGGTTATTAAGGTCATTGGGATCTGAACCAGGTTTTTTAAGAATGGGAGTGATGGAAGCAGTCTTCAGTGATGGTGGAACAGTGGCAGTGGAAAGGGAAGAGTGAACTATGGATGTTATAATTAAAGATAAAGATAAAGATAAAGATCAACTTTATTAATCCCGAAGGAAATTCTGTTGCCAGAGTACAGTTGAAGCACAAACACAAAGAGAAGAACAGTGCCTTAATAAGAAAAATAAAATACAATAAAATAAAATAAAATAAAATAAAATAAAATAAAATAAAATAAAATATATACATATATACAGTAGTTTGAAAAGTGACAAGTGTGTTTATGGTATGGATTGCACATAGTGTTGAGTCATAAATGAGTCCAAGTCAGTGTTGCATAGGTGTGTTCATTGTGTATCCCCCCTGCAGAAAGGGGAGGAATTATACAGTCTGATTGCCACAGGTAGGAAAGACCTCCTGTGGCGTTCTGTGGTGCACCTCGGTGGTCTCAGTCTACGGCTGAAGGTGCTCTGGCAGGACTTAAGTGTTTCATGCAGGGGGTGAGAGGTGTCATCCAGGATGCTGAGCAGCTTCCTCAGCATTCTCCTCTCTGACACCTCCACCACAGACTCTAGCTCCACCCCCAGGACAGAGCCAGCTCTCCTGATGAGCTTGTTAAGTCTGTTGGTGTCGGCTGCCTTCAGCCTGCTGCCCCAGCACACTACAGCGTAGAAGATGACGCTGGAGACCACCGAGTGATAAAACATCTGCAGCATGTTTCTGCAGACGTTGAAGGATCTGAGCCTCCTGAGGAAGTACAGTCGGCTCTGACCCTTCTTATAAACGGCATTTGTGTTCACAGTCCAGTCCAGTTTGCTGTCTATGTGGACACCCAGGTATTTGTAGTGGTCTACAATGTCAACCTCTGTTCCGTTGATGGAGACTGGGTTCAGACGGGTCCTCAGTCTCCTGAAGTCCACCACCAGCTCCTTTGTCTTAGAGACATTGAGCTGTAGGTGATGAAGTCCGCACCACTCCACAAACCTGTCCACCACACTCCTGTACTCAGTCTCCTGGTCTCTGCTGATGCAGCCCACAATGGCAGAGTCGTCTGAAAACTTCTGCAGGTGGCAGGACTGTGACCAGAACCTGAAGTCTGAGGTGTAGAGTGTGAACAGGAAGGGAGACAGGACCGTCCCCTGTGGCGCCCCCGTGCTGCTCACAATGGTGTCAGAAGTAGTGTCCCCAAGCCTCACATACTGTGGGCGGCCTGTGAGGTAGTTGTTGATCCAGGCCACCAGTGGAGCCTCCACCTTCATGTCCAGCAGCTTATCACTGAGCAGGGCAGGCCGGATGGTGTTGAACGCACTGGAGAAGTCAAAAAACATGACTCTCACAGTGCTGCCTGCCTCCTCCAGGTGGGAGTAAGCTCTGTGCAGCATGAAGATGATGGCATCTTCCACTCCCCTATGGGGCTGGTACGCAAACTACAGGGGGTCCAGTAATGATCCGACGACTGTGCGGAGGTGCCTCAGGATGAGCCTCTCCAGTGACTTCATAACATGTGACGTCAGGGCCACAGGTCTGTAGTCACTAGGTGTGTTGGGATTCTTCTTCTTGGGCACAGGAACCAGGCATGAGGTTTTCCATCGCTCAGGAACAACCATCTGGCTCAGGCTCAAGTTGAAGATGTGCTGGAAAATCCCACACAGCTGAATAGCACATCCCTTCAGCACTCTGGGGCTGAGACCATCCGGGCCCGCAGCCTTTCCCGGTCGAAGGCGACTGAACTCTTTTCTCACATCCTCAGCCGTGATGGTGATGGTAGAGGAAGGAGAGAGCCCCGGTTGTGGTGGGGAGCAGGAGGGCTGGGGTGTCTGGGCAAGAGCAAGCAGAGATGTTGAGGAGAATGAGGGTGCAAGGGAGAGGGGGGAGGGGGGACAGGGGTGTGGGTGGGGAGAAGTTGGTGGGAGGATGGGGGTGGTGGTGATAGAGGTGTGAGGTGAGTGCACCGGGGAGGTGGAGCAATGAGAGGAGCCGGGGGATGGGTGGGCAGAGTCCATGTTGTCAAACCTGTTGAAGAACAGGTTTAGCTCATTGGCCTCATGAAGGTCTCCTTCCAACATCTGGTCCGCCTTCTTACCATGACCAGTGATGGTTCTCATCCCACTCCACACCTCCCTCATGTTATTTTGCTGGAGCTTGCTCTCCAGCTTCCTCTTATAATTCTCCTTCCCCTCTGCGATCTTCTCCCTCAGTTCAATCTGCACCCTCTTTAGCTCCTCTCTGTCTCCACTCCTGAATGCGGCCTTCTTCCTGTTTAGTGTCGCCTTGATGTCCTTGGTCACCCACGGTTTATTATTGGGGTAACAGCGCACAGTTCTTGTTGGGATAATGGTGTCTGTACAGAAGTTTATATAGTCCGTTATGCAGTCTGTAATGCTTCCGATGTCCTCCCCCTGCGCATCACAGAGCACATCCCAGTCAGTCGCCTCAAAACATCCCTGAAGACTGTCCTCAGCCTCCTTGGTGACACTGTTGGCAGACAGGCTTTAATTAAGGCAGTGGGAAGAGGATCAAGTGGGCAGGTAGAGTTCTTGGATGCCATAGGGAGTCTGTCAATAAGTTCAACAGATGGAAGTTGAAATGTGGACAGAGTGTTGGAGGGTGGAGGATCCAGGGTGTTCCACTTGGGGAGGTGGCTTGTGTTGGCGCAGGAGGGGTCATGTTGGTGGATTTTGACAATTTTTGAATTGAAAATGTCCAGAAATTCCTCACACTGTGAGGTGGAGATGAGGTGGGAGGGGGTTTCAGCTGGTTTGAGGAGTTTGTTGACAGTAGAGAATAAAATCTGAGTGTTGCTGTCAGCAGAGTTAATGATATGGGAATAGTAGGGGGACTTGGCTGTCTTAATGGCAGATTTGTAAGAAATATGGTATTAATACATTTGCTGATGCACTACTAGTCCAGATTTCCTCACCAATCGCTCCAGCTGGCGACCCAGTGTTTTTTTTTAATTAATTATTTTATTTTTTTATTTTAACACAAACAAACAGAACAACATTAGAACACAGGATACACGTATAAAGAAGTTACCCACCCCACCCTCAAAAATGTTCCCACATTTTTGAGGGTGGGGTACAATGTATCCACCCTACCCTTCCACACAAACCCACACATAACACATAATCTCAATACAGTTGGCGAGCCACGGTGTAACAGAAATATCTGCATACAATCCAAAAATTTAGTTTACAATTTCAAAATAAACATTTGAGAACTTCCCATCTCCTTATATATTTTTTGGCTTCATTGTCTGTTTCGACCATACGACCTTCTAAAGCTAAATATCGCTGAATAAATCTTTTAAAAGAAATAACATTGAGTGAGAATCTATTTATGGCCTTAAAAATAAAACGTTTACCGAGTACGATAATTAAATTAACCAGATCACTACAATCTACAAAATCTCCTAACAGTACGGAAACAAAATCTAACTTCAGAGACAGGCCAATTTCTAAGCACATTTTCTCAACCTCGATCCAGAACAGAGACACAACATGACAGTACCAAAACAAGTGCAAAGTGGACTCAGATTCCTGAAAACAAAATCGACAATCATCTGTCTCAGCCATATTCCATAGTTTTAACATTTTCCTTGTGAGCAAAATATTATAAATGATTTTAATTTGAAAAAAATCAATTTTACAGTAGTTTTGTAAATTATTTTCAATATTTTTTCCCATGGTAATGGACAATCAAAAATGTTCTCCTATTTTTCCTATGTATTATATGGGGCAACCTTTAGTGATTGCTTTATCAAGTAGAAATTATATATTTTTTTGTTTATTTTTGTTCCTTTTAACCAATTAAATTTTTTGTTTGTTTGGCGACCCGTGTTTTAAGCTAGCGAGCTAGCTCCGAGGTTTATCAAGGGGAGGACCGAGTGAATGTGACTGTGTGAGTTTTCAAGGGGGCTAGTGTGTCCAGAGCATGCTGAAGGTTGGTGTTATAGTGATCAACCAGTTCAGCAGCAGTGAGGGAGTGAGGGGAGCTGAAATGAGTGGAGATGCTAACGAGACTGTTGAACTCAGTGATATATATATATATACTGTATATATTAGTGCTGTCAAAAATATGGTGTTATTAACGTGTTAACGCAAATCAATTTTAGTGGCGTCAATTTTTTTTATCGCAAGATTAACGCGGGCGGGGGCATGGTTGGCGAGGGCCAGGTGTTCGCCATCGGAGTCCGACAGGGTCTCCTGCTGGCTGTTGTACAGCAGCAGTGTCCTTGGTGGCCATGCCTTTCTGTCGGCTCCTTTACCCTGTCCCGAACCGCATGCCGCTGATCCAGATGCTCCGTCAGATGACGGCGGCCTGGGGTGCGCGCATGACGACTGACGAGACCAAAGTTATCTGTGTGTATTGACAGCACTAATATATATATATATATATATATATATATATATATATATAGATTGATTGATTGATTGATTGGGTAAATAGCTAATACATATATACCACTGTATATTATGAAATAGACCATGAACAGCATGAATCTAAAAACATGTCAGCAGACAAATGTTATATGCTGGAAATAGTGAGACATTCCAAAAGATGAAAAACTTGGTATACAAACAGTTTATTATAAAAAAAACAAAGTAGAAAACATATTTTTTCACAAAGAAAAAACAGGTTTTGTTTTTTTTTTTCAGGATAAAATATTCAAATTTGATCAGAAGCAGTTTAGCCTTAATGGTATCAAGCTGGTACAACAACCAGTGCACAGACTCATATTTTACCAACCTTAAAATTTACTTTTTTCATCCTGTGTGTTATCGTTGTGCTAAGTAAATAGCATTGTGCAGGTGGCAGGAGTAGAGCATATAGCTGTGAGATTCATTCAAATGTGGCAGCACAAATTGAATTCTTGGTATTTTGGTGGAAAATGGGCCTTCTGCGCAGTCAATCAGCTACCACTTAGAGACTTCATCGGCAACAGTAAACTCAATATTTGGAGCAGATGTGCAGCAACATCTGAAAAATACTTTAAAAAATGCAAAGAAATTATTTTTATTAAACACTGATGCATTAGACTCTGATCCAGTGCATCAGGGAGATGCACTGGATTTGGAATAAATACAATTATGTTTAATGGGGTTAAAGCAGGACTGTCACTCAAAGAGTGTGTATGTATCACTAAATAAATGAGTGATTCTTACATATCTGTTGTCCACAGCTGCTTGATACTTTACAAGCAGCAGTATTAATACATCTGCAGCATCCAATAAGGAGAGGTGTTGCACAAGACCGTAGTGCCATCAAACAAGATTGTGTACTGTGTTTCATTTATATAAACACACATGACATATATTACAAATGGCACTAGGCTGCAACAGAATAATCACACACAACCACTCACATCAGACTGGCATGCCGTAATTTAGCATTCTGTCTGCTCATGCGAGAAATCATATTACTGGGCTTATTATTACCGTGAATTACAGCTTTCTTTCCAGATTTAAAAAATAAATCTCCTGTTCATATTTTATTCTTGGAAAACATCGCTACATGAACAATTTTTAGCCATTTACAACAGTAAAATCAAATTAAGACTGGAATGGTGGTGCAGTCATATAAATTAGTTCTCCAAACTAATATAAATGTTTTTGGTTCCATCAAACATTAGCTAAAAAAGCAAAAATGCTGGTCAAATCATTAAAACCATTCCATTTGACTTACAGGAAAAAAGTGTGCTTTCTTTCCCTTAGTCAGTGTAGACAGGGTTTCTATAAATTTGTACCTTTACTAAATTCTATTCAGCTTAAATGCATTTATACTGTAATGTACATACAGTTGTGAACAGAAGTTTACAGACCATGCATACTGTGGCAGTCTTGAGTTGTCAGTGACTCCAACCTCAGTGACTCTAACTTAAATTTTTCTATCATGGAATCATTAAACCCATGTGTTTTAATCACAAAAAACAATCATGCATTTTGGTTTTTCATAGATTTAATATAGGTATTCTGGAAATAGGACAAAATCTGCAGCATCAAAAATAGACATACAGCAATATTAACATTTGGTTAAATGTCCCTTGCCCATTTTATTCTCTACACTGTGCTTTTGGTAGCAGTCCCCATGCTTTTGGTTGTATTGTTGATTAATCCTCATCACAAAATTGTACAAGTAAACAAAATTTGTTGGCTTTCTGACACAAACTTGTTTCTTCATCACAGTCCACAGTTTTTTTAATGGGTTTAGGTCAGGACTTTGGGGAGACCATTTCTGTAGCTGAATTTAGGCATTCATTTGCCCCTTTTGATGTGTGATTAAGGTCATTGTCTTGTTGGAACACCCAAGTGCATCCAAAACCCAGCCTTCAGCCAGACAGATGTTTTGGTAACACTTTATAATAACGATCATTTATAAGGCATTTATAAGCCATTAATAGATATTAATAGATAGTTAACTAATCATGAACAAACCACTTATAAACATTCGTAAATGATTATTAAACCATTTATAAATGATTAAAAGTCATTTATAAATGACTATTAAATCGTTTACAACTTAACGTACAAGACATTTATAAGCTATTAGTAGATCTTGAACTAATCATGAAAAACTATTTGTAAATGATCATTAAACCAATTAAAACCTAAGGTGTACAACCTTTACATATGATTTATACATTATGAGAAACACTGCATCAACATTGTTTGTACATGATTTATTCATCATCAACTAATGTTATTTAATATGTAAGAAAACACTTTTTGAATGATTTCAGGAAATATCCACTACCACCATTTTTTTATTCATGTTTGTACACATGTACACATTCATAAAATTATATAAATCATTTGTGGATGTTATTGGGGTCCCTAATCTAAAGTGAAAACTATTCATTGTTTACTAATGTTTGTTAATGTTTCTTCATGATTTGTGGACCTTTTACTCACCTCTTATGAACCATCTGGCTTTTATGAATACAGATACAAAGAAACTTCTCTTTTCATGTTTAACAAATGATTTGTTAGACATTTATAATAAATCTATATGACAACGCAGTCCGTTAGACATCCTGGGCTGGAACATGTAGGTCAGAACAAGAGCTAAGCGCTCCAAGTGACCTTGGACTATCGAAGACGCGAAAGGAGCTGCAGCAGCAGCAGTGCAGGTAACGTATGCTAAGCTAACGGTTACAGTAACGTTACAATACCACAGTTTTAAAGTCACGTTTGCTGGCTAACTTATCTGTAGACTAAAGACCTAAATCTGCTAAACTACCAAGCAAGCGCAAACACTAATTGTTTTTTAGCTAGTTAGCTATATTAGCTATATGGGCTAGTCTAGCTAGCTTTATCAACACAACATGACAGTGTGGTTTGGATAGTTTTGCTAATCCCACATAGTCAGTGCAGATTGATGCATGGGAATAAGTTGGTTTTACATGAAACATTGAAGAATTTGTGCTATTAAGATTAGTAGTAATTGTTTTATCTGGCGTTATAACGTCCTATAAATGTATTACCCCCTTTTTCTTATTGTATGATCCAGGAGGTGTCAGCGGGACAACCACAGGGGGAAAGCTGTGAGAAAGTGGACTGGACACAAATGGATTTTTGCAAGATCAAAAATCTTGGTTTCTGTGATTGTTTTAATAAAATGTTTTTTACTCTGATACTCTGTAGGCTACTCCTAATTCTGTCACTGTTTGATGTCACAGAGAAAGATGGATCCCAAAGTTGTCTACAACATTTGTTACATGTGATGAAAAAGTCTGCAAGTGTTTAGCAAACATTAGTAGATATTTGTGAATGATGAATCGTTTTCACTTTAGATTAGGGGCCATAATAACATCTGCAAATGATATATAGGTAGCTATGATATATATATATAGGAATTTACCTGGTGGTGTGTGCAAGTGGCAGCTAGCTTCAATTAGCCCTACAGCAGCTAGCCTCCACCAGCCCTGCAGCAGCCAGCCTCCACTGGCCCTGCAGCAGCCAGCCTCCACCAGCCCTGTAGCAGCCAGTCTCAGTTGCACTCAGCCACTGAATATCATGGCAAAGGTAGTGCTTGCTCTTCTGGCTCTTTTTTCTCTAACTACCTTCAGTGAACTTGAAGTGGTTGGGAACAGTGGGCATCCTTTTGAATGCGGGGAAGTCTGTGCTGTTCCAAATCATTATTTGTTTCCCAGAAAAAGCACTGGTTGGGATACCACCCTCTTCAAGTTCTGTCCCATCTGGACCATGTATTGTACTGATGAGGTCATTTTACCCCATTTTGTCGTATTATTTAGTGCATATGACTGGTTGCTATCACTTTATTCTTATCCCCCAAGTCCTGGTTGTCCAAGGTATAGATATAGTTCTACTCAACCTGTACCTACACACTCAGTGAGGAAGAAATGTTTTATTTTCTTTTGCTTTTACTGTCTGGCAACATTGAACTCAATCCCGGCCCAGATATAAACTGTCTGAGTACTCCATTTGATTTTAAATCTAGATCAGAGCTTCCTGTTATACACCTAAATGTTAGAAGTCTATTGCCAAAACTTGACCTCGTTAAAATCTGGGTTAAAACCACTGATACTGACATTCTTGTCTTATCTGAAACTTGGCTCAAGAAATCCATCACAGACAAAGACATTGCTATTAAAGGCTACAATGTTTTTCGTTGTGACCGGCCCAGAAAAGGTGGTGGCATAGCAATATATGTCTGACAGAAATTTCATGTTACTGTTCAGTCATCTCTTTCCCTTAGCAGTCAATTTGAATTTCTTGCTCTGCAGTTGGAGCTTCTAAATGGCCACTTTCTCACCATCGTAGGCTGCTATAGACCACCCTCTGCTAGTAGTGAGAATTTATCATCATTGAATAAACAGTTCTCGACTTTAGACTTTAGTGAGATTCTTCTCACAGGAGATCTGAATTGGGATTGGTTATCTCCTGTTTCTGAAAGTTTCAAATCCATGTGTGATTTCTATAACTTAACACAATTAGTTAGCGGGTCAACACGCCCAAACCTTAAATGTCCAGAGAAATCTTCTCTTCTTGATTTATTTTTAACAAATTCTCCTCATAAATATTCAGATATTGGTATTTTTGCAAATGATCTGAGTGATCATTGTGTTATAGCCGCTGTCAGACGAGCTAAGATCCCAAAATCAAGGCCACGTATTATTCTGAAACGTGATTTTAAACATTTCTGTGAGCAGGGCTTTCATCATGATTTATGGCACTTTGATTGGTCCAGGATCTCACTTTTTAATGATGTTGAGCTGGCCTGGAAGTAATTTTATGATGCTTTTAGTATTATTATAAATAAACATGCCCCTCTCCGCAAATTTAGAGTGAAGGGTAGAAACAATCCCTGGTTCTCCCCGGAGCTCTCCAGTCTCCTTAAAGCAAAAGATGATGCCTGGGCTAAGGCCAGAAAGTCCAAATCCCAGGGTGATTGGCTGATATTCAAGCAGCTCAGAAATCGCTTTACTTCCCTTGTTAAAAAGGCTAAGTCTGATTTTTATGTTGATAAAACGACTCGTAGCCTAAACGATCCTAAGAAATTTTGGAAAGTAGTCAAATCTTCATTTGGGGATGAAACCACAGATGAATTGCCTGCTTGCATAGTAAAAGATGCACATATTCTAGCTGACAAATCAGCCATTCTTAATTATTTTAATGAGTTCTTTGTTTCTTCAGGATCTCTGTTCGAGTCCTTACATCCACATCAATCTAATGTGCAGGGGTTTGTCCTCAATCACCACCTATTATTGCTCCAGGATTTGATCTGACTCCTTTTGATGTAGCCGAGGTGCATAGGGCTTTACAGCAATTAGATTTAAGTAAATCTGCTGGACCTGACAATCTCGAGCCTTTCTTTTTGAGGTCAGCTGCGGACTTTATTGCAGAACCTCTGTGTCATATTTTTAATCTTACTCTTTCTGAAAATGAGATTCCGAGAATCTGGAAGTGTCCTTATGTTCTTCCCCTGCTGAAGGGTGGTGATCCTTCCTTAGCTAACAACTACAGGCCAATCTCTAAATTGTGTGTTCTCTCCAAAGTCTTAGAAAAGTTGGTCGGTGAACAACTTAAATGCTTTTTAGATGCACATGGTCTCCTCTCACAATATCAGTCAGGTTTTCGTAAACAGCACAGTACAATAACTGCTGCTGTTAAAGTGGTAAGCGACATCATAGAGGCACTAGATGGCCGAAAATATTGTGCAGCTCTTTTTATAGACTTGTCAAAGGCATTTGACACAGTTGACCATGTCATCCTGGCAGACAGACTTCACAAGATTGGCTTATCTAACCAGGCTGTAAAATGGTTCTCTAATTATTTATCAGATAGAACACAGTGTGTCCAGGCTGCTGGGTGTTGTTCCTCTTTCCTCCCTGTTCTAAAGGGTGTGCCTCAAGGTTCAATATTAGGGCCACTATTGTTCACAATTTATGTAAATAATATTTGTGACAATTTGTCTAATGCTGTGTCTCATTTTTATGCTGATGATACAGTAATTTATTGTTCATCTTCTTCAGCTTTAAAATCCCTTGAGTCCTTGCAGTCAGCCTTTGATACTCTACAGTCCCGTTTGACTCAACTCAAGTTAGTACTGAATGCAGATAAATCAAAATTCATGCTATTTTCAAATGGCAAGCAGCTTCCATCTCACCTTCCTAGGTTGCTGACTGTTCATGGGGTTGAAATTGAAATGGTTACATCTTATAAATACTTAGGCATTCTGATTGATGAGAACCTGTCTTTTAAACTGCACATTGATAAACTTGTTTCTAGGCTGAAACTGAAACTGGGCTTCTTTTTTAGAAATAAATCATGTTTTTCACTGCAAGTCAGAAAACATTTGATCACCACAACTTTTTTACCCTTGTTGGACTACGGAGACCTGCTTTTTATGGACGCTCCTGATCAGTTTTTAAAGAAATTGGACGCTGTCTACCTCTGTGCTTTGCGTTTTATTACTAGTTGTGGCTATCATGTGCATCACTGTTCCTTATATGCTGTCGCACATTGTCCATCTTTGTATGCTTGTAGATTCTCTCACTGGCTGACTTTTATTTATAAATCTATTCTTGGACTTCTGCCTACATATTTGTGTTTACACACGTGTAGAAAACTCAGCCGATATGGCCTGCGTTCTCAGGACATCATACAGTTGCAGGTCCCAAGAGTCAGAACTGAACTGGGCAAAAAGGCTTTTACATTTTCTGCCCCGTCTACCTGGAATGACGTGCAGAAGAACTTGAAGTTGACACATCTTGTAACTCTGGGGGAATTCAAGACAATTATAAAAGACAGAGAAATAAGCTCTATTGGATCTTGTGGTTGCACTGAGTAACCGCTCTGGTTTATCTGTAACGTGTGAAACTGTGACCGTACTTTATTTGTGTTTTGTGACTTTGTTGAAATCTGTTTTAGGCTGCCGTCTTGGCCAGGTCACTCTTGAAAAAGAGGTTTTAAATCTCAATGAGTTTTTACCTGGTGAAATAAAGGATATATATTATAAATGTCTAACAAATCATTTGTTAAACATGAAAGGAGAAGTTTCTTTGTATCTGTATTCATAAAAGCCAGATGGTTCATAAGAGGTGAGTAAAAGGTTCACAAATCATGAATAAATATTAACAAACATTAGTAAACAATGAATAGTTTTCACTTTAGATTTGGGGCCCCAATAACATCCACAAATGATTTATATAATTTTATGAATGTGTAACAAATCATTTGTTAAACATGAATAAACAAATGGTGGTAGTGGATATTTCCTTAAATCATTCAAAAAGTGTTTTCTTACATATTAAATAACATTAGTTGATGATGAATAAATCATGTACAAACAATGTTGATGCAGTGTTTCTCATAATGTATAAATCATATATAAATGTTGTACACCTTAAGTTTCAATTGGTTTAATGATCATTTACAAATATATATAAATAGTTTATTCATGATTAGTTCAAGATCTACTAATAGCTTATAAATGTCTTGTAACTTAAGTTGTAAACGATTTAATAGTCATTTATAAATGACTTTTAATCATTTATAAATGGTTTAATAATCATTTATGAATGTTTATAAGTAGTTTGTTCATGATTAGTTAACTGTCTATTAACATCTATTAATAGCTTATAAATGCCTTATAAATGATCGTTATTATAAAGTGTTACCGATGTTTTTATGTTTTCTTGAAGAATATGGTTGTCATCCTCCTTCTTCATTATTCCATTTACTTTGTGTAAAGCATCAGTTCCACTGGCACTAAAACAGTCCCGCAGCATAATACTACCACCATCATGCTTGACACACATATATATGTATATATACACAAGTAACAGGGATCTTCCTAATTGCTTAATTGTGGCAGTGACTCGGCTGTCCCAAACATTATATTTACAATCAAATGTTTGCACAGATGACTTTGGGATATGCAGAGGCACTGAAATAGTTCCAAGTGACTTTCTTGACTTGCTCAAGTCAATGATTTGCTTTTTCAGATCTTTGCTAAGCTCCCTACACCTTCCAACAGTAGTGTTCGTGGCTGAGTGTAATGACTGTATCAAATGTCCTCCTAGAGTCTTCTACTTGTTTCCTGCGTATGTGGCAGATGTGTGCGGGGTGTTGATAATCTTGGTTGGACAAAGTTCTCTATCATTGGCCACAGTATGGGTAGTAACACTGCTCCCATGTTTAGTGCTTTTGTAACTTTGAAAAGTTGTTGGGCTCATCCGTCTCTAGGCTGTGGGTCCGCCAGGTTACAGTTATCTTATGTTCTTGTTAGGGCCCGAGCACTACAGTGCGTAGGACCCTATTGTTCTTGTCGTGTTTCTTTGGCGGTTTGGCGGTTTGTTTGTTTGGCGGTTTCTTTATTAGGGCCCGAGCACTACAGTGCGTAGGACCCTATTGTTCTTCTAGTGTTTCTTTGGCGGTTTGGCGGTTTCTTTGGCGGTTTCTTTTTCTTACGCCACTTTGAACCTCAATTTGACCCCCTAAACATGCTCAAAAACTCACCAAATTTGGCACACACATCAGGACTGGTGAAAAATTTGATATTTTGGGGGAATTACACATATGAATGGCAAAATGACTCAATAGCGCCACCTTGAAAATTGGGCTTTAGTGGAGTTAATACGGCTAGTTTCACGTAAACTCATGAAATTTGGTACACAGGTACAGTAGCCCGAGACAAAAACAATCCTGCTTTTACAATTTCAAAAAGGGCTCAACGGCGCCCCCTAGAGCGCGTGGTGTGCAGGCATTGGAATTTATCGAACTCCTCCCAGGATTTTTGCCCGATCTTGACCAAATTGGCTGTGTCTCATCGAGACCCATCCAGGATGAAAAGTTATTAAAATCTTGTGGCTGCGTCACACGGTGTGGGCGTGGCATGGCGGCCATTTTGAACAAAAAAGCTTAATGGCGGCCCCCAGAAGACGCTGTGCGCAGGCATTGGAATTTAACAAACTCCTCCCAGGATTTTTGTCCCATCTTTACCAAATTGGCTGTGTGGCATCTCGACCCCTCCAGGATGAAAAGTTATTAAAATCTCGTGGCTGCGTCACACGGTGTGGGCGTAGCATGGCGGTCATTTTGAACAAAAAAGCTCAACGGTGCCCCAGGGAAAATGCTGTGCGAAGGCATTGGAATTTAACGAACTCCTCCCAGGATTTTTGTCCCATCCTCACCAAATTTGCTGTGAGGCATCTAGACCCCTCCAGGATGAAAAGTTATTAAAATCTTGTGGCTGCGTCACACGGTGTGGGCGTGGCATGGCGGCCATTTTGAACAAAAAAGCTTAACCACGACCCCCAGAAGACGCTGTGCGCAGGCATTGGAATTTAACAAACTCCTCCCAGGATTTTTATCTGATCTTCATCAAATTCACTGTGTGGCATCTAGACCCCTCTATGATGAAAAGTTTTTAAAATCTCGTGGATACGTCACACGGTGTGGGCGTGGCATGGCGGCCATTTTGAACAATAAAGTTTAACGGCGTCCCCTGGATCATGTGGTGCGCAGGCATTGGAATTTAACGAACTCCTCCCAGGATTTTTTTCCAATTTGCACCAAATTCGCTGTGTGTCATCTACACCCATGCAGGATGAAAAGTTATTAAAATCTCGTGGCTACGTAACACGGTGTGGGCGTGGCATGGCGGCCATTTTGAACAAAATCGCCATATGGAACGAAATGAGTTTTGGAGGTGAAGCGATCCATGTAATATCACCACATCCACACAAATCCTCATTAATCTCTAGAACTAACAATAGATATACAATTCAGGAGTAAGGGTGCTCAAACGGCTCCACAGCGCCCCCTAAAAATATTCAAATACTCATATAAAATGACTGCTTTATCCTACAGACATGAAATTTGGTACACACGTACAGTATGCCAACACCAACAGATTTGCAGACTCCAAATTCCAAACAGCTCCACAGCACCCCCTAGAATTAAAAAAATTCCTATAAAATCACCCCGTTGTCCTACAGACATGAAATTTGGTACATGTGCAGAGCAGGATGAGACAAATACTATTGCGTGCTACAGGAATTCCAATCGTATCCAAAGCGGCCGTGGGGGGGGAACGAGGGCCCGTCCGACGCTGCTTGCAGCTTTAATTAGGGCCCAAAGCACTACTGTGCGTAGGACGCTATTGTTCCTCTAGTGTTTCTTTGGCGGTTTGTTTGTTTGGCGGTTTATTAGGGCCCGAAGCACTACAGTGCGTAGGTCCCTATTGTTCCTGTAGTGTTTCTTTGGCGGTTTCTTTGGCGGTTGGTTTGACGGTTTATTAGGGCCCGAAGCACTACAGTGCGTAGGACCCTATTGTTCTTCTAGTTAGGGCCCGAAGCACTACAGTGCGTAGGACCCTATTGTTCCTCTAGTGTTTCTTTGGCGGTTTATATTTCTTACGTCAAATTGAACCTCAATTTGACCCCCTAAACATGCTCAAAAACTCACCAAATTTGGCACACACATCAGGACTGGTGAAAAATTTGATATTTTGGGGGAATTACACATATGAATGGCAAAATGACTCAATAGCGCCACCTAGAAAATTGGGCTTTAGTGGAGTTAATACGACTAATTAGGGCCCGAAGCACTACAGTGCGTAGGACCCTATTGTTCCTCTAGTGTTTCTTTGGTGGTTTGTTTGTTTCTTTGGCGGTTTATTAGGGCCCGAGCATGAAAAGGCAAAGGCCAGCGATCAGTGTGAAACACTGAACGCTGCCTTCGCCTTGCAGGGCAAAGGCCCTATTGTTCCTGCTCTGTTTGTTTCTTGGTTTCTTGGTTTCTTTGTTTCTTTTTCTTACGCCACTTTGAACCTCAATTTGACCCCCTAAACATGCTCAAAAACTCACCAAATTTTGCACACACATCAGGACTGGTGACAAATTTGATATTTTGGGGGAATTACACATATGAATGGCAAAATGACTCAATAGCGCCACCTTGAAAATTGGGCTTTAGTGGAGTTAATACGGCTCGTTTCACGTACAGCTATGAAATTTGGTACACAGGTACAGTAGCCCGAGACAAAAACATTCCTGCTTTTGAAATTTTGAAAAAGCTCCACGGCGCCCCCTAGAAAACGTGGTGCGCAGGTATTGGAATTTAACGAACTCCTCCTAGGATTTTTATCCGGTCTTCACCAAATTCGCTGTGTGGCATCTAGACCCCTCCAGGATGAAAAGTTATTAAAATCTTGTGGCTGCGTCACACGGTGTGGGCGTGGCATGGCGGCCATTTTCACCAATTTTGCCACATGGAATGAAATGAGTTTTGGAGGTGAAGGGATCCACCTAATATCACCAAATCCACACAAATCCTCATCAATCTCAAACGCTAAGGTTTAATATACAATTCATGAATGGACATGGTCAAACGGCTCCACAGCGCCCCCTGCAAATATTCAAATACTCATAAAAAATCACTGGTTTATCCTACAAACATGAAATTTGGTACATACATATAGAATCCCGAGTCCAACAAATTTGCACAGTTGAAATTCAAATCGGCTCTATGGCGCCCCCTAGAAAAGGTCGTGTGGAGACATTGGAATTTAACGAACTCCTCCCAGGGTTTTTATCCTATCTTCACCAAATTGGCTGTGTGGCATCTAGACCCTTCCAGGATGAAAAGGTATTAAAATCTCGTAGCTGCCTCACATGGTGTGGGCGTGGCATGGCGGCCATTTTGAGCGTGCAACCATAGAGTGTGAAATGCTCATAACTTCATTGTACATGATCAGATGTGAATGAAACTTGATAGGTTTCATGACAGGCTATCCATCAACACTTGGGCGCAGCCAAAGAGCTCGACAGCGCCCCCTAGAAATTTCAAAAATTCATATAAAATCACCGCTTTAACCTAAATACATGAAATTTGGTACATGTGCAGAGCAGTAACACAACTGTGTACTTTAGAGATTCCTATCATCTCCAGAGCAGCGGTGCGGGGGGGAGCGAGGGCCCGTTCGACGCTGCTTGCAGCTTTAATTAGGGCCCGAAGCACTGCAGTGCGTAGGACCCTATTGTTCCTCTAGTTAGGGCCCGAAGCACTACAGTGCGTAGGACCCTATTGTTCCTCTAGTTAGGGCCCGAGCACTACAGTGCGTAGGACCTTATTGTTCTTCTCGTGTTTCTTTCGCGGTTTGGCGGTTGGTTTATTTTTCTTACGTCACTTTGAACCTCAATTTGACCCCCTAAACATGCTCAAAAACTCACCAAATTTGGCACACACATCAGGACTGGCTAATGTTTGATATACAATTCAGGAAATGGCGTGTTCAAATGGCTCCACAGCGCCCCCTACAAATATTCAAATACTCATAAAAAACTACTGCTTTGACCTACAAACATGAAATTTGGTGCACATGTATAGTGTAACCAGACAAACAGATCTGTACACTTGAAATTTCAATTGGCTTCACAGCGCCCCATAGACAATGTGGTGCTGAGACATTGGAATTTAACGAACTCCTCCCAGGATTTTTATCCCATCCCCACCAAATTGGCTGTGTGGCATCTGGACCCCTTCAGGATGAAAATTTATTAAAATCTTCTGCCTCTGTCACACGGTGTGGGCGTGACAGGGCGGCCATTTTGAGCGTGTGGCCATGAAGTGTGAAATGCTCATAACTTGACTGCACATGGCCGAATATGAATGAAACTTGATATGCTTGATGACAGGCTATCCCTCAACACTGTGGCGCACTTAAACAGCTCCACAGCGCCCCCTACAAAATTTTAAAATTTCATATAAAATCACTGGTTTGTCGTACAGACATGAAATTTGGTACATGTGCAGAGCAGGATGAGACGAACACGAGTGCGTGCTTTAGACATTCCCATCGTCTCCACAGCGGCGTTGCGGGGGGGGAGCGAGGGCCCGTCCGACGCTGCTTGCAGCTTTAATTAGGGCCCGAGCCCGAAAAGGCAAAGGGCAGCGATCAGTGTGAAACACTGAACACTGCCTTTGCCTTGCAGGGCAAAGGCCCTATTGTTCCTGCTCTGTTTGTTTGGCGGTTTCTTTATTAGGGCCCGAGCCCGAAAAGGCAAAGGGCAGCGATCAGTGTGAAACACTGAACGCTGCCTTTGCCTTGCAGGGCATAGGCCCTATTGTTCCTGCTCAGTTTCTTTCTTTCTTTCTTTCTTTCTTTCTTTCTTTTTCTTACGCCAAATTAAACCCCAATTTGACCCCCTAAACATGCTCAAAAACTCCTCAAATTTTGCACACACATCAGGACTGGCGAAAAATTTGATATTTTGGGGGAATTACACATATGAATGGCAAAATGACTCAATAGCGCCACCTTCAAAATTGGGCTTTAGTGGAGTTAATACGGCTAGTTTCACATACAGCTATGAAATTTGGTACACAGGTACAGTAGCCCGAGACAAAAACATTCCTGCTTTTGAAATTTCAAAAAGCTCCACGGCGCCCCCTAGAAAATGTGGTGCACAGGGATTGGAATTTAACGAACTCCTCCCAGGATTTTTATCCGGTCTTCACCAAATTCGCTGTGTGGCATCTGGACCCATCCAGGATGAAAAGTTATTAAAATCTTGTGGCTGCGTCACACAGTGTGGGCGTGGCATGGCAGCCATTTTCACCAATTTTGCCACATGGAATGAAATGAGTTTTGGAGGTGAAAGGATCCACCTAATATCACCAAATCCACACAAATCCTCACAAATCTCAGAAACTAATGTTTGATATACAATTCAGGAAGTGGCGTGTTCAAACGGCTCCACAGCGCCCCCTACAAATATTCAAATACTCATAAAAAACCACTGCTTTGACCTACAAACATGAAATTTGGTACACATGTATAGTCTATCCAGACAAACAGATCTGTACAGTTGAAATTCCAATCAGCTCCACAGCGCCCCCTAGACAATGTGGTGCTGAGACAATGGAATTTAACGAACTCCTCCCAGGATTTTCATCCCATCCCCACCAAATTCACTGTGTGGCATCTGGACCCCTTCAGGATGAAAAGTTATTAAAATCTCATGGCTGCGTCACACGGTGTGAGCGTGGCATGGCGGCCATTTTCAGCAAATTCGCCATGTGTAACGAAATGAGTTTTGGAGGTGAAGGGATCCACGTAAAATCACCAAATCCACACAAATCCTCATTAACCTCAAGACCTAATGTGTAATATACAATTCAGGAGTGGACGTGTTCAAACGGCTCCACAGAGCCCCCTACAAATATTTAATTAGTAATATAAAATCACTGCTTTATCCGACAAACATGCAAATTGGTACATACATATAGTATCCCAAGACCAACAGATTTGCACAGTCGAAATTCCAATCGGCTCTACGGCGCCCCCTAGACAAGGTCGTGTGGAGACATTGGAATTTAACGAACTCCTCCCAGGATTTTTATCCCATCTTGATGAAACTGGCTGTGTGGCATCTGGACCCCTTCAGGATCAAAAGTTATTAAAATCTTGTGGCTGCGTCACATGGTGTGGCCGTGGCATGGCGGCCATTTTTAGCCTCTGACCATAAAGTGTGAAATGCTCATAATTTGGCTGTACATGATCAGATTTGAATGAAACTTGATATGCTTGATGACAGGCTATCCCTCAACACTTGGGCATGGCCAAAAAGCTCCACAGTGCCCCCTACAAATTTCAAAATTTCATATAAAGTAACTGGTTTGTCCTACAGACATAAAATTTGGTCAATGTGCAGAACAGGATGACACGAACACAATTGTGTAATTTAGACATTTGGATTGTCTCCAGAGCAGCGCTGCGGGGGGGAGCGAGGGCCCGTTCGACGCTGCTTGCAGCTTTAATTAGGGCCCGAAGCACTACAGTGCGTAGGACCCTATTGTTCCTCTAGTGTTTGGCGGTTTGGCGGTTTGTTTGGCGGTTTGGCGGTTTGGCGGTTTCTTTTTCTTACGCCACTTTGAACCTCAATTTGACCCCCTAAACATGCTCAAAAACTCACCAAATTTGGCACACACATCAGGACTGGTGAAAAATTTGATATTTTGGGGGAATTACACATATGAATGGCAAAATGACTCAATAGCGCCACCTAGAAAATTGGCCTTTAGTGGAGTTAATACGGCTAGTTTCACGTAAACTCATGAAATTTGGTACACAGGTACAGTAGCCCGAGACAAAAACATTCCTGCTTTTAAAATTTCAAAAAAGGCTCAACAGCGCCCCCTAGAGCACGTAGTGTGCAGGCAATGGAATTTAACGAACTCCTCCTAGGATTTTTGTCCGATTTTCACCAAATTCGCTGTGTGGCATCTAGACCCATCCAGGATGAAAAGTTATTAAAATCTTGTGGCTGCGACACACGATGTGGGCGTGGCATGGCGGCCATTTTGAACAAAAAAGCTAAACAGCGCCAACTAGAGCACGTGGTGCACAGGCATTGGAATTTAACAAACTCCTCCCAGGATTTTTATCCAATTTTCACCAAATTCGCTGTGTGGCATCTACACCCCTCCAGGATGAAAAGTTATTAAAATCTCGTGGATACGTCACACGGTGTGGGCGTGGCATGGCGGCCATTTTGAACAAAAAAGCGTAACCTCGCCCACTTCAACACGTGGTGCGCAGGCATTGGAATTTAACGAACTCCTCCCAGGATTTTTGTTCGATCTTCACCAAATTCGCTGTGTGGCATCTAAACCCCTCCAGGATGAAAAGTTATTAAAATCTTGTGGCTGCATCACACGGTGTGGGCGTGGCATGGCGGCCATTTTGAACAAAAAAGCTTAACATTGTACAATGGAACACGTTGTGCGCAGGCATTGGAATTTAACGAACTCCTCCCAGGATTTTTTTCCGATCTTCACCAAATTCACTGTGTGGCATCTAGACCCCTCCAGGATTAAAAGTTATTAAATTCTCGTGGATACGTCACATGGTGTGGGCGTGGCATGGCGGCCATTTTGAACAAAATCGCCATGTGGAACGAAATGGGTTTTGGAGGTGAAGGGATCCATGTAAAATCACCAAATCCGCACAAATCCTCATTAATCTCAAGACCTAATATTTAATATACAATTCAGGAATGGATGTGGTCAAACGGCTCCACAGCGCCCCCTAGAAATATTCAAATAGTCATATAAAATCACTGCTTTATCCTACAAACAAAAAATTTGGTACATACATATAGTATCCCAAGACCAACAGATTTGCACAGTCGAAATTCTAATTGGCTCTACGGCGCCCCCTAGACAAGGTCGTGTGGGGAGGAGTGCGGTGAGGAGCGAGGGCCCGTCCGACGCTGCTTGCAGCTTTAATTAGGGCCCGAAGCACTACAGTGCGTAGGACCCTATTGTTCCTCTAGTGTTTGGCGGTTTGGCGGTTTGGCGGTTTAGCGGTTTGGCGGTTTCTTTTTCTTACGCCACTTTGAACCTCAATTTGACCCCCTAAACATGCTCAAAAACTCACCAAATTTGGCACACACATCAGGACTGGTGAAAAATTTGATATTTTGGGGGAATTACACATATGAATGGCAAAATGACTCAATAGCGCCACCTAGAAAATTGGGCTTTAGTGGAGTTAATACGGCTAGTTTCACGTAAACTCATGAAATTTGGTACACAGGTACAGTAGCCCAAGACAAAAACATTCCTGCTTTTAAAATTTCAAAAAAGGCTCAACAGCGCCCCCTAGAGCACGTAGTGTGCAGGCATTGGAATTTATCGAACTCCTCCCAGGATTTTTATCCGATCTTCACCAAATTCGCTGTGTGACATCTAGACCCATCCAGGATGAAAAGTTATTAAAATCTTGTGGCTGCGTCACACGGTGTGGGCGTGGCATGGCGGCCATTTTGAACAAAAAAGCTAAACAGCGCCAACTAGAACACGTGGTGCGCAGGCATTGGAATTTAAAAAAACTCCTCCCAGGATTTTTATCCAATTTTCACCAAATTCGCTGTGTGGCATCTACACCCCTCCAGGATGAAAAGTTATTAAAATCTCGTGGATACGTCACACGGTGTGGGCGTGGCATGGCGGCCATTTTGAACAAAAAAGCTTAACCTGGCCCACTTCAACACGTGGTGCGCAGGCATTGGAATTTAACGAACTCCTCCCAGGATTTTTGTTCGATCTTCACCAAATTCGCTGTGTGGCATCTAGACCCCTCCACGATGAAAAGTTATTAAAATCTTGTGGCTGTGTCACACGGTGTGGGCGTGGCATGGCGGCCATTTTGAACAAAAAAGCTAAACAGCGCCAACTAGAACACGTGGTGCGCAGGCATTGGAATTTAACATACTCCTCCCAGGATTTTTGGATGATCTTCACCAAATTGGCTGTGTGGCATCTACACCCCTCTAGGATGAAAAGTTATTAAAATCTTGTGGCTGTGTCACACGGTGTGGGCGTGGCATGGCGGCCATTTTGAACAAAAAAGCTTAACATTGTACAATGGAACACGTTGTGCGCAGGCATTGGTATTTAACGAACTCCTCCCAGGATTTTTGTCCGATCTTCACCAAATTCACTGTGTGGCATCTAGACCCCTCCAGGATGAAAAGTTATTAAATTCTCGTGGATACGTCACATGGTGTGGGCGTGGCATGGCGGCCATTTTGAACAAAATCGCCATGTGGAACGAAATGGGTTTTGGAGGTGAAGGGATCCATGTAAAATCACCAAATCCACACAAATCCTCATTAATCTCAAGACCTAATATTTAATATACAATTCAGGAATGGACGTGGTCAAACGGCTCCACAGCGCCCCCTAGAAATATTCAAATTGTCATGTCAAATCACTGCTTTATCCTACAAACATAAAATTTGGTACATACATATAGTATCCCAAGACCAACAGATTTGCACAGTCAAAATTCTAATCGGCTCTACGGCGCCCCCTAGACAAGGTCGTGTGGAGAGGAGTGCGGTGAGGAGCGAGGGCCCGTCTGACGCTGCTTGCAGCTTTAATTAGGGCCCGAAGCACTACAGTGCGTAGGACCCTATTGTTCCTCTAGTGTTTGGCGGTTTGGCGGTTTAGCGGTTTGGCGGTTTGGCGGTTTTTTTTTCTTACGCCACTTTGAACCTCAATTTGACCCCCTAAACATGCTCAAAAACTCACCAAATTTTGCACACACATCAGGAATGGTGAAAAATTTGATATTTTGGGGGAATTACACATATGAATGGCAAAATGACTCAATAGCGCCACCTAGAAAATTGGGTTTTAGTGGAGTTAATACGGCTAGTTTCACGTAAACTCATGAAATTTGGTACACAGGTACAGTAGCCCGAGACAAAAACATTCCTGCTTTTAAAATTTCAAAAAAAGGCTCAACAGCGCCCCCTACAGCACGTAGTGTGCAGGCATTGGAATTTATCGAACTCCTCCCAGGATTTTTATCCGATCTTCACCAAATTCGCTGTGTGGCATCTAGACCCATCCAGGATGAAAAGTTATTAAAATCTTGTGGCTGCGTCACACGGTGTGGGCGTGGCATGGCGGCCATTTTGAACAAAAAAGCTAAACAGCGCCAACTAGAACACGTGGTGCGCAGGCATTGGAATTTAACAAACTCCTCCCAGGATTTTTATCCAATTTTCACCAAATTCGCTGTGTGGCATCTACACCCCTCCAGGATGAAAAGTTATTAAAATCTCGTGGCTGCGTCACACGGTGTGGGCGTGGCATCGCGGCCATTTTGAACAAAAAAGCTTAACATTGTACAATGGAAGACATTGTGCGCAGGCATTGGAATTTAACGAACTCCTCCCAGGATTTTTGTCCGATCTTCACCAAATTCGCTGTGTGGCATCTGCACCCCTCAAGGATGACAAATTATTAAAATCTCGTGGATACGTCACATGGTGTGGGCGTGGCATGGCGGCCATTTTGAACAAAAAATCTCAATGGCACCCCCTAGAAAATGCTGTGCGCAGGCATTGGAATTTAACAAACTCCTCCCAGGATTTTTGTTCGATCTTCACCAAATTTGCTGTGTGGCATCTAGACCCCTCCAGGATGAAAAGTTATTAAAATCTTGTGGCTGCATCACACGGTGTGGGCGTGGCATGGCGGCCATTTTGAAAAAAAAAGCTTAACATTGTACAATGGAACACGTTGTGTGCAGGCATTGGAATTTAACGAACTCCTCCCAGGATTTTTGTCCGATCTTCACCAAATTCACTGTGTGGCATCTAGACCCCTCCAGGATGAAAAGTTATTAAATTCTCGTGGATACGTCACATGGTGGTGGCGTGGCATGGCGGCCATTTTGAACAAAATCGCCATGTGGAACGAAATGGGTTTTGGAGGTGAAGGGATCCATGTAAAATCACCAAATCCACACAAATCCTCATTAATCTCAAGACCTAATATTTAATATACAATTCAGGAATGTACGTGGTCAAACGGCTCCACAGCGCCCCCT
Organism: Dascyllus trimaculatus; assembly: GCA_024666655.1. Classification (NCBI taxonomy): domain Eukaryota; kingdom Metazoa; phylum Chordata; class Actinopteri; family Pomacentridae; genus Dascyllus; species Dascyllus trimaculatus. Next base: position 151,537 of record JAMOIN010000584.1, read on the forward strand.
AGAAATATTCAAATAGTCATATAAAATCACTGCTTTATCCTACAAACATACAATTTGGTACATACAAACATAAAATTTGGTACATACATACAAGACCAAGACCAACAGATTTGCACAGTCGAAATTCTAATCGGCTCTACAGCGCCCCCTAGGCAAGGTCGTGTGGAGAGGAGTGCCGTGAGGAGCGAGGGCCCGTCTGACGCTGCTTGCAGCTTTAATTAGGGCCCGAAGCACTATAGTGCGTAGGACCCTATTGTTCCTCTAGTGTTTGGCGGTTTGGCGGTTTGGCGGTTTGTTTGGCGGTTTGTTTGGCGGTTTGGCGGTTTGGCGGTTTGGCGGTTTCTTTTTCTTACGCCACTTTGAACCTCAATTTGACCCCCTAAACATGCTCAAAAACTTACCAAATTTGGCACACACATCAGGACTGGTGAAAAATTTGATATTTTGGGGGAATTACACATATGAATGGCAAAATGACTCAATAGCGCCACCTAGAAAATTGGCCTTTAGTGGAGTTAATACGGCTAGTTTCACGTAAACTCATGAAATTTGGTACACAGGTACAGTAGCCCGAGACAAAAACATTCCTGCTTTTAAAATTTCAAAAAAGGCTCAACAGCGCCCCCTAGAGCACGTAGTGTGCAGGCAATGGAATTTAACGAACTCCTCCTAGGATTTTTGTCCGATTTTCACCAAATTCGCTGTGTGGCATCTAGACCCATCCAGGATGAAAAGTTATTAAAATCTTGTGGCTGCGACACACGATGTGGGCGTGGCATGGCGGCCATTTTGAACAAAAAAGCTAAACAGCGCCAACTAGAACACGTGGTGCACAGGCATTGGAATTTAACAAACTCCTCCCAGGATTTTTATCCAATTTTCACCAAATTCGCTGTGTGGCATCTACACCCCTTCAGGATGAAAAGTTATTAAATTCTCGTGGATACGTCACATGGTGTGGGCGTGGCATGGCGGCCATTTTGAACAAAATCGCCATGTGGAACGAAATGGGTTTTGGAGGTGAAGGGATCCATGTAAAATCACCAAATCCACACAAATCCTCATTAATCTCAAGACCTAATATTTAATATACAACTCAGGAATGGACGTGGTCAAACGGCTCTACAGCGCCCCCTAGAAATATTCAAATAGTCATATAAAATCACTGCTTTATCCTACAAACAAAAAATTTGGTACATACATATAGTATCCCAAGACCAACAGATTTGCACAGTCGAAATTCTAATCGGCTCTACGGCGCCCCCTAGACAAGGTCGTGTGGAGAGGAGTGCGGTGAGGAGCGAGGGCCCGTCCGACGCTGCTTGCAGCTTTAATTTTTCTTACGCCACTTTGAACCTCAATTTGACCCCCTAAACATGCTCAAAAACTCACCAAATTTGGCACACACATCAGGACTGGTGAAAAATGTGATATTTTGGGGGAATTACACATATGAATGGCAAAATGACTCAATAGCGCCACCTAGAAAATTGGGCTTTAGTGGAGTTAATACGGCTAGTTTCACGTAAACTCATGAAATTTGGTACACATGTACAGTAGCCCAAGACAAAAAAATTCCTGCTGTTGAAATTTTAAAAAAAGCTCAACAGCGCCCCCTACAGCATGTGGTGCGCAGGCATTGGAATTTAACGAACTCCTCCCAGGATTTTTATCCAATCCTCACCACATTTGCTGTGTGGCATCTAGACCCATCCAGGATGAAAAGTTATTAAAATGTTGTGGCTGCTTCACACGGTGTGGGCGTGGCATGGCGGCCATTTTGAACAAAAAAGCTAAACAGCGCCAACTAGAACACGTGGTGCACAGGCATTGGAATTTAACAAACTCCTTCCAGGATTTTTATCCGATTTTCACCAAATTCGCTGTGTGGCATCTAGACCCGTCCAGGATGAAAAGTTATTAAAATCTTGTGGCTGTGTCACACGGTGTGGGCGTGGCATGGCGGCCATTTTGAACAAAAAAGCTAAACAGCGCCAACTACAACACGTGGTGCGCAGGCATTGGAATTTAACGAACTCCTCTCAGGATTTTTGGCCAATCTTCACCAAATTCGCTGTGTGGCATCTAAACACCTCTAGGATGAAAAGTTATTAAAATCTTGTGGCTGTGTCACACGGTGTGGGCGTGGCATGGCGGCCATTTTGAACAAAACAGCTAAACAGCGCCAACTAGAACACGTGGTGCGCAGGCATTGGAATTTAACGAACTCCTCTCAGGATTTTTGGCCAATCTTCACCAAATTCGCTGTGTGGCATCTAGACACCTCTAGGATGAAAAGTTATTAAAATCTTGTGGCTGCGTCACACGGTGTGGGCGTGGCATGGCGGCCATTTTGAACAAAAAAGCTAAACAGAGCCAACTACAACACGTGGTGCGCAGGCATTGGAATTTAACGAACTCCTCCCAGGATTTTTGTCCAATTTTCACCAAATTCACTGTGTGGCATATACACCCCTCCGGGATGAAAAGTTATTAAAATCTTGTGGCTACGTCACACGGTGTGGGCGTGGCATGGTGGCCATTTTGAACAAAAAAGCTCAACGGTGCCCCCTGGAAAACGCTGTGCGCAGGCATTGTAATTTAACGAACTCCTCCCAAGATTTTTGTCCGATCTTCACCAAACTCGCTGTGTGGCGTTTAGACCCCTCCAGAATGAAAAGTTATTAAAATCTTGTGGCTGCGTCACACGGTGTGGGCGTGGCATGGCGGACATTTTGAACAAAAAAGCTTATCATTGTACAATCGAACACGTTGTGCGCAGACATTGGAATTTAACGAACCCCTCCCAGGATTTTTGTCCGCTGTTTACCAAATTCGCTGTGTGGCATCTGGACCCATCCAGGATGTAAAGTTATTAAAATCTTGTGGATACGTCACACGGTGTGGGCGTGGCATGGCGGCCATTTTGATCAAAATCGCCATATGGAACGAAATGTTTTTTGGAGGTGAAGGGATCCACGTAATATCACCAAATCCACACAAATCCTCATTAATCTAAAGACCTAATATTTAATATACAATTCAGGAATGGACGTGGTCAAACGGCTCCACAGCGCCCCCTACAAATTTTGAAATACTCATATAAAATCACTGCTTTATCCTACAAACATGAAATTTGGTACATACATATAGTATCCCAAGACCAACAGATCTGCACAGTCGAAATTCCAATCGGCTCTACAGCGCCCCCTAGACAAGGTCGTATGAAGAGGAGTGCAGTGAGGAGCGAGGGCCCGTCCGACGCTGCTTGCAGCTTTAATTTTTCTTACGCCACATTAAACCCCAATTTGACCCCCTAAACATGCTCAAAAACTCACCAAATTTGGCACACACATCAGGACTGGTGAAAAATTTGATATTTTGGGTGAATTACACATATGAATGGCAAAATGACTCAATAGCGCCACCTTGAAAATTGGGCTTTAGTGGAGTTAATACGGCTAGTGTCATGTAAACTCATGAAATTTGGTACACAGGTACAGTAGCCCGAGACAAAAAAAATCCTGCTTTTGAAATTTTAGAAAAGGCTCAACAGCGCCCCCTAGAGCACGTAGTGTGCAGGCATTGGAATTTATCGAACTCCTCCCAGTATTTTTGTCCAATCTTCACGAAATTCGCTGTGTGGCATCTAGACCCATCCAGGATGAAAAGTTATCAAAATCTCGTGGATACTTCACACGGTGTGGGCGTGGCATGGCGGCCATTTTGAACAAAAAAGCTCCATGACACCCCAAAGAAAACGCTGTGCGCAGGCATTGGAATTTATCCAACTCCTCCCAGGATTTTTGTCCCATCTTCACCAAATTCGCTATGTGGCATCTAAACCCCTCCAGGATGAAAAGTTATTAAAATCTTGTGGCTGCGTCACACGGTGTGGGCGTGGCATGGCGGCCATTTTGAACAAAAAAGCTCCATGGCGCCCCATAGAGCACGTGGTGCACAGGCATTGCAATTTAACGAACTCCTCCCAGGATTTTTGTCCCATCTTCACCAAATTGGCTGTGTGGCACCTAGACCCATCCAGGATGAAAAGTTATTAAAGTCTTGTGGCGGGGTCACACGGTGTGGGCGTGGCATGGCGGCCATTTTGAACAATAAAGCTCAACGGTGCCCCCAAGAAAACGCTATGCGCAGGCATTGGAATTTAACGAACTCCTCCCAGGATTTTTATCCGATCTTCACCAAATTCGCTGTATGGCACCTTGACCCATCCAGGATGAAAAGTTATTAAAATCTCGTGGCTGAGTCACACGGTGTGGGCGTGGCATGGCGGCCATTTTGAACAAAAAGCTTAAGATTGTACAATGGAACACGTGCGCAGGCATTGGAATTTAACGAACTCCTCCCAGGATTTTTATCCGATCTTCACCAAATTCGCTGTGTGGCACCTAGACCCATCCAGGATGAAAAGTTATTAAAATCTCGTGGCTGAGTCACACGGTGTGGGCGTGGCATGGCGGCCATTTTGAACAAAAAGCTTAAGATTGTACAATGGAACACGTGCGCAGGCATTGGAAATTAACGAACTCCTCCCAGGATTTTTGTCCGCTCTTTACCAAATTCGCTGTGTGGCATCTAGACCCCTCCAGGATGAAAAATTATTAATATTTTGCGGCTGCATCACACGGTGTGGGCGTGGCATGGCGGCCATTTTGAACAAAATCGCCATGTGGAACGAAACGGGTTTTGGAGGTGAAGGGATCCATGTAAAATCACAAAATCCACACACAACCTCATTAATCTCAAGACCTAATATTTAATGTACAATTCTGGAATGGGCGTGGTCAAACGGCTCCACAGCGCCCCCTACAAATATTCAAATACTCATATAAAATCACTGCTTTATCCTACAAACATGAAATTTGGTACATACATATAGTATCCCAAGATCATCAGATCTGCACAGTCGAAATTCCTATCGGCTCTACGGCGCCACCTACACAAGGTTGTGCGGAGAGGAGTGCAGTGAGGAACGAGGGCCCATCCGACGCTGCATGCAGCTTTAATTAGGGCCCCGAAGCACTACAGTGCGTAGGACCCTATTGTTCCTCTAGTGTTTCTTTGGCGGTTTGTTTCTTTCTCTTTCGACAATTTGAACCTCAATTTGACCCCCTAAACATGATGAAAAACTCACCAAATTTGGCACACACATCAGGACTGGTGAAAAATTTCATATTTTGGGGGAATTACACATATGAATGGCAAAATGGCTCAATAGCGCCACCTACAAAATTGGGCTTTAGTGGAGTTAATACAGCTAGTTTCACGTAAACTCATGAAATTTGGTACACATGTACAATAGCCCGAGACAAAAAAATTCCTTCTGTTGAAATTTCAAAAAAAGCTCAACAGCGCCCCCTACAGCATGTGGTGCGCAGGCATTGGAATTTAACGAACTCCTCCCAGGATTTTTATCCGATCTTCACCAAATTCGCTGTGTGGCACCTAGACCCATCCAGGATGAAAAGTTATTAAAATCTCGTGGCTGAGTCACACGGTGTGGGCGTGGCATGGCGGCCATTTTGAACAAAAAGCTTAAGATTGTACAATGGAACACGTGCGCAGGCATTGGAAATTAACGAACTCCTCTCAGGACTTTTGTCCCATCTTCACCAAATTTGCTGTGTGGCATCTAGACCCCTCCAGGATGAAAAGTTATTAAAATCTTGTGGCTGCATCACACGGTGTGGGCGTGGCATGGCGGCCATTTTGAACAAAATCGCCATGTGGAACGAAACGGGTTTTGGAGGTGAAGGGATCCATGTAAAATCACAAAATCCACACACAACCTCATTAATCTCAAGACCTAATATTAAATGTACAATTCAGGAATGGGCGTGGTCAAACGGCTCCACTGCGCCCCCTACAAATATTCAAATACTCATATAAAATCACTGCTTTATCCTACAAACATGAAATTTGGTCCGTACATATAGTATCCCAAGATCATCAGATTGGCACAGTCGAAATTCCTATCCGCTCTACGGCGCCCCCTAGACAAGGTTCGTGCGGAGAGGAGTGCAGTGAGGAGCGAGGGCCCATCCGACGCTGCTTGCAACTTTAATTAGGGCCGCGAAGCACTACAGTGCGTAGGACCCTATTGTTCCTGTAGTGTTTCTTTGGCGGTTTGTTAGGGCCCGAAGCACTACAGTGCGTAGGACCCTATTGTTCTTTCTTTTTTTTTCGCCACTTTGAACCTCAATTTGACCCCCTAAACATGCTCAAAAACTCACCAAATTTGGCACACACATCAGGACTGATGAAAAATTTGATATTTTGGGGGAATTACACATATGAATGGCAAAATGACTCAATAGCGCCACCTTGAATATTGGGCTTTAATGGAGTTAATACACCTAGTTTCACGTAAACTCATGAAATTTGGTACACATGTACAGTAGCCGAAGACAAAAGTATTCCTGCTTTTAAAATTTCAAAAAAGCTCCACGGCGCCCCCTAGAGCACGTGGTGCGCAGGCATTGGAATTTAACGAACTCCTCCCAGGATTTTTGTCCGATCTTCACCAAATTCGCTGTGTGGCATCTAGACCCATCCAGGATGAAAAGTTATTAAAATTTTGTGGCTGCGTCACACGGTGTGGGCGTGGCATGGCGGCCATTTTGAAAAAAAAAGCTTAACCGTGCCCCCTTGAACACGTTGTGCGCAGGCATTGGAATTTTATCAACTCCTCCCAGAATTTTTGTCCCATCTTCACATAATTTGCTCTGTCTCATCTAGACGCCTCCACGATGAAAAGTTATTAAAATCTTGTGGTTGCGTCACACGGTGTGGGCGTGGCATGGCGACCATTTTGAACAAAAAAGCTCCATGGCGGCCGATAGAACACGTGGTGCACAGGCATTGGAATTTAACGAACTCCTCCCAGGATTTTTACCCTATCGTCACCAAATTCACTGTGTGTCATCTAGACCCCTCCAGGATGAAAAGTTATTAAAATCTTGTGGCTGCGTTACACGGTGTGGGCATGGCATGGCGGCCATTTTGAACAAAAAAGCTCAACGGTGCCCCCTTGAAAACGCTGTGCGCAGGCATTGGATTTTAACGAACTCCTCCCAAGATTTTTGTCCGGTTTTCACCAAATTGGCTGTGTCATCTAGACCCCTCCAGAATGAAAAGTTATTAAAATCCTGTGGCTGCGTCACACGGTGTGGGCGTGGCATGGCAGCCATTTTGAACAAAATAGCTCCATGGCGACCCGAAGAACATGTGGTGCGCAGGCATTGGAATTTAACGAACTCCTCCCAGGATTTTCATCCCATCTTCACCAAATTGGCTGTGTGGCATCTAGACCCCTCCAGGATGAAAATTTATTAAAATCTTGTGGCTGCGTAACACGGTGTGGGCGTGGCATGGCGGCCATTTTGAACAAAACAGCTTAACATTGTACAATGGAACACGTTATGCGTAGGCTTTGGAATTTAACGAACTCCTCCCTGGATTTTTATCCAATTTTCACCAAATTGGCTGTCTGTCATTTGACCCCTACAGGATGAAAAGTTATTAAAATCTTGTGGCTGCGTCACACGGTGTGGGCGTGGCATGGCGGCCATTTTGAACAAAAAAGCTTAACTGCGTCCCCTGGAACACGTGGTGCGCAGGTATTGGAATTTAACGAACTCCTCCCAGGATTTTTGTCCCATCTTCACAAAATTGGCTGTGTGTCATCTACACCCCACCAGGATGAAAAGTTTTTAAAATCTTGTGGTTGCGTCACACAGTGTGGGCGTGGCATGGCGGCCATTTTGAACAAAAAAGCTCCATGGCGGCCCATAGAAGACGTGGTGCACAGGCATTGGAATTTAACGAACTCCTCCCAGGATTTTTACCCGATCTTCACCAAATTCACTGTGTGGCATCTGGACCCCTCCAGGATGAAAAGTTATTAAAATCTTGTGGCTACGTCACACGGTGTGGGCGTGGCATGGCGGCCATTTTGAACAAAAAAGCTTAACTGCGTCCCCTGGAACACGTGGTGCGCAGGCATTGGAATTTAACGAACTCCTCCCAGGATTTTTGTCCCATCTTCAGCAAATTGGCTGTGTGTCATCTTGACCCCTCCAGGATGAAAAATTATTAAAATTCTGTAGCTGCGGCACACGGTGTGGGCGTGGCATGGCGGCCATTTTAAACAAAAAAGCTCAATGGCGTCCCCTAGAACATGGTGTGTGCAGACATTGGAATTTAACAAAGGCCTCCTAGGATTTTTTTCCCATCTTCACAAAGTTTGTTGTCTGGCACGTAGACCTCTCCAGGATGAAAAGTTATTAAAATATTGTGGCTGCGTCACACGGTGTGGGCGTGGCATGGCGGCCATTTTGAACAAAACAGCTTAACATTGTACAATGGAACACGTTTTGCGTAGGCTTTGGAATTTAACGAACTCCTCCCTGGATTTTTATCCAATTTTCACCAAATTGGCTGTCTGTCATTTAGACCCCTACAGGATGAAAAGTTATTAAAATCTTGTGGCTGCGTCACACGGTGTGGGCGTGGCATGGCGGCCATTTTGAACAAAAAAGCTTAACTGCGTCCCCTGGAACACGTGGTGCGCAGGCATTGGAATTTAACGAACTCCTCCCAGGATTTTTGTCCCATCTTCACAAAATTGGCTGTGTGTCATCTTGACCCCTCCAGGATGAAAATTTATTAAAATATTGTGGCTGCGTCACACGGTGTGGGCGTGGCATGGCGGCCATTTTAAACAAAAAAGCTCAATGGCGTCCCCTAGAACATGGTGTGTGCAGGCATTGGAATTTATTGAACTCCTCCTAGGATTTATTTCCCATCTTCACATAATTTGCTGTGTGTCATCTACACCCCACCAGGATGAAAAGTTTTTAAAATCTTGTGGTTGCGTCACACAGTGTGGGCGTGGCATGGCGGCCATTTTGAACAAAAAAGCTCCATGGCGTCCCCTGGAACACGTGGTGCGCAGGTATTGGAATTTAACGAACTCCTCCCAGGATTTTTGTCCCATCTTCACAAAATTGGCTGTGTGTCATCTTGACCCCTCCAGGATGAAAATTTATTAAAATATTGTGGCTGCGTCACACGGTGTGGGCGTGGCATGGCGGCCATTTTAAACAAAAAAGCTCAATGGCGTCCCCTAGAACATGGTGTGTGCAGGCATTGGAATTTATTGAACTCCTCCTAGGATTTATTTCCCATCTTCACATAATTTGCTGTGTGTCATCTACACCCCTCCAGGATGAAAAGTTATTAAAATCTTGTGGCTACGTCACACGGTGTGGGCGTGGCATGGCGGCCATTTTGAACAAAAAAGCTTAACTGCGTCCCCTGGAACACGTGGTGCGCAGGCATTGGAATTTAACGAACTCCTCCCAGGATTTTTGTCCCATCTTCAGCAAATTGGCTGTGTGTCATCTTGACCCCTCCAGGATGAAAAATTATTAAAATTCTGTGGCTGCGGCACACGGTGTGGGCGTGGCATGGGGGCCATTTTAAACAAAAAAGCTCAATGGCGTCCCCTAGAACATGGTGTGTGCAGACATTGGAATTTAACAAAGGCCTCCTAGGATTTTTTTCCCATCTTCACAAAGTTTGTTGTCTGGCACGTAGACCTCTCCAGGATGAAAAGTTATTAAAATATTGTGGCTGCGTCACACGGTGTGGGCGTGGCATGGCGGCCATTTTGAACAAAACAGCTTAACATTGTACAATGGAACACGTTTTGCGTAGGCTTTGGAATTTAACGAACTCCTCCCTGGATTTTTTATCCAATTTTCACCAAATTGGCTGTCTGTCATTTAGACCCCTACAGGATGAAAAGTTATTAAAATCTTGTGGCTGCGTCACACGGTGTGGGCGTGGCATGGCGACCATTTTGAACAAAAAAGCTTAACTGCGTCCCCTGGAACACGTGGTGCGCAGGCATTGGAATTTAACGAACTCCTCCCAGGATTTTTGTCCCATCTTCACAAAATTGGCTGTGTGTCATCTTGACCCCTCCAGGATGAAAAATTATTAAAATTCTGTGGCTGCGTCACACGGTGTGGGCGTGGCATGGCGGCCATTTTAAACAAAAAAGCTCAATGGCGTCCCCTAGAACATGGTGTGTGCAGGCATTGGAATTTAACAAAGGCCTCCTAGGATTTTTTTCCCATCTTCACAAAGTTTGTTGTCTGGCACGTAGACCTCTCCAGGATGAAAAGTTATTAAAATATTGTGGCTGCGTCACACGGTGTGGGCGTGGCATGGCGGCCATTTTGAACAAAATCACCATATGGAATGAAACAGGTTTTGGAGGTGAAGGCATCCACGTAATATCACCAAATCCACACATCCTCATTAATCTCAAGAACTAACAATTGATATACAATTCAGGAATGGGCCTGGTCAAACTGCTCCACAGCGCCCCCTACAAATATTCAAATATTAAATAATAAAATCATATAAAATCACTGATTTATCCTACAAACATGAAATTTGGTACACATGTACAGTATCCCAAGACCAACAGATTTGCACACTACAAATTTCAAACAGCTCCACAGCGCCCCCTACAAATTTCAAAAATTCCTATAAGATCACTGGTTTGTCCTACAGACATGAAATTTGGAACATGTTATTGGATTTTAATGCATTATGCATTACTTGGTGTGTCATCACAGCTTGCATGAATGAAAAATATCATGTGCATACTGCATCTCTCTCTGTCACTGTGGGAAGTACAGTATGTCTGAATGAAGGTGTGAGGAACATTAATTACAGAATACCTTCACTTTAACAGATCTGTGGACCTAACAATGTTCCATATCCCATTCTTAAAAGAGGTTTAGAGTCTGAAAAAGCTTTCAGACGGTGACTGGTGATGACGGCTGTTGTAGCCACTGCTGTAGCTCTTGACTGCATCAAATCCTCCTGGCCTGTATTCTATAGCTGTTAAATGTCCACATAGAACAATCTTATCATGCAGCTAAATAGAGTGGGTTGTTCCCTAAAATGGGAGAAATGAATATCAATATAACCAGATTAATGTGCAATAACAATAATTAATACTTGGTGCAAACTGGTATCCCAAACATATATTATCTCACAATGGACAATGACACATTTAAGCTCCAATACTGTTTCTCCCTGACTGATTAGTCTGTCTAATAAAGAGGTGTCATTCAGATAAATCACTACCTGTAAAATTAGCTGCTCCATTGTTGTTCTCTGTGTGGTTTCTGTTGTTGCCATGGTCACACAGAGAGTTGCAGCAGCAGGTTAGGAAAAGTGAGCAATTGTGAACTCAGACGGCAGTGGCACAGACCCATTTACGTTCACTAAAGCAACCCTCTCTTTGGGTTTAGATGTTTCCGTATTCATTTTTTCTCACAATTTGAAATGACCAACTCATCTACATGATACTTTTTACTTTGCAATTCACAGCAACAACAACAATGAGGCATCACCAGTGAAGTTGTAACAACATGATTCCTGGAACCAGGCAATGCTGCTACTTTTTGGTTGGAGCATCTACTTACTTTAGCTCATAGTTATTTTTAGGTTCTAAGTAGAACATTTTTAATCATTGATTTTTGGCATTTATGTCATGAAAATCATCTTAGAGTAGGCAAGTAGGTGAGTTGTTTGCTTAAGCATGTTTATGGGAGCACCATAGAATCTCAACAGAGAGAACAAAAATAGGACATTCACTTTGTCTATTTGCATACGGATGGTTCCCATACATGTCACAACAAAGAACACTGTGCTTAATTATACTGGATGTGTTTACACTTTCTTTTAAAGGGTCAGTTTTAACAAGCCAGTACAGAAGGCTCTAATGATATCTGTCCAGCTGAAACTACCAAAATAACAATAAAAACAAGCATGCCTCTTTTGTTGTTCTTGTTGTTATGTGGGACATATGTTCTAGGATTATTAAACAATGTTTTGGGTTGCAGTGTGGGCTCCATCACACTGATTGTAGCTGTTTTGGCAATGCAGCATGATAAAGCAGATCCTAACAAAGATTAAATATATGGATGTGTTGGCCCCATCTCCCACTGAGACAGCTTCGGCTCTCTCATAGGGTCTGTAGGAGAAGCACACCGCCAACACATTGCCTCACATCTCACCTCCACTACCTGCAGAGACTCTCACAAAACAACATCAGACACACATCTATGAATGCCTCTGCCTATCACGTATGCCGCCCTCTTGTCAAGGATGGTGTTCAGGTGGGTGGAGCGATTAATATCAAGTCTCTATGATTGTCTTGATTAATGTAGTCAACTGCTGACAAAGGGAGAAGACAGAAGGCAATAGTTTTATGTCTGATTACCCTAATTATACTCAGTGTCTAATTTACATCTGAGCACCTACAGATAACAGCTCCCTCTGTCACCCAATATATAATTAAGAATATAGGCTACAGCAGAAACTAAAAAAAACATAGATTACTTAAATTTAAAGGGCAGTTTTTCAAAATTTACATCCCTGTCTTATATTAAAATGTATTTCAGGTTGACTCATAATCAACTGCAGCATTCCTTGCTGAGAATTTTTCAGGTGTCTTTGCCACTAGCAAATGTCAGCGATTTTTGGGTGTCAAGCAAGTTTTAGAGCGAGTTTGCATAATTTTGAAAATCTAAATGAATGCCCATTACATTCAAGCCATTGCCAAATAAGTTCCTGCAATCCTGACTAAGTCTAGCACCAGATAAATCTGTCTGTGCAGTATCGTGGAGTTTCTAGCAATCTAACACGAGCACAACAAAATGCTTATGTTTATGTAAATATTCACTGCCAGAATGGTGAGACACTAGTTGTCCACCTAAGGTCTACATATTCCTTTCACAGCAAAAAAAAAAAAAACTGTCCGAAAGTCATATTATAAAATTTACTGATACTTTGAAGTGTAAGTTATGCACCAGTTGACAACATACTATAATGGTCAGTTAACCCTTTACCTACGGCCATAGCGCCGGCGCCATGTTTTCTATGTCGGAGTATGAACCACATATGTGCACAGGCCCACACTTATTAGCTTTCCAACACCGCTGGAATTTTTCTAAAGCACATGTGGACTGGTTGGGCAAACTCCCATGAACCCTTGAGCACATGATGAAGAGTGTAGAGCTGGTCCAGTGTTCCATGACCGGGTTCCTCCTGGATCTGAGGTTCGACTATCTGCCTCCTCTCCAGTACCATGGAATAGACTTTCCCAGGGAGGCTGAGAAGGGTGATCCCCCTGTAGTTGGAACGCACCCTTCGGTCACTCTTCTTGAAACGAGGGACCACCACCCCAATCTGCCAGTCCAGAGGCACTGTCCCCGACTGCCACGCAATGTTACAGAGACATGTCAACCACGACAGTCCCTGCACATCCAGAGACTTGTGATACTCAGGGCAAATCTCACCCACCCCTGGTTCTCTGCCACCGAGGAGCTTTCCAACCACCTCAGTGACTTCAGCTTAGGAGATGGGAGAGTCCGCCTCTGCTTCCTCAGCCTCTGCTTCCTCAGTGGAAGACGTGACGATGAGATTGAGGAGATCTTCGAAATATTCCTTCCACTGCCCGACAACATTCCCAGTTGAGGTCAACAGCTCCCCACCTCCACTGTAAACAGTGTTAGTGAAACACTGCTTCCCCCTCCTGAGGTGCTGGATGGTGTGCTGTAATTCCTCGGGGCTGACCGATAGTCTTCCTCCATTGCCTCCCTGAACAACTCCCAGACCTGAGATTTTGCCTCCACAACAGCCTGCCAGTACCCTTCAGCTGCCTCAGGAGTCCCATGAGCCAACAACGCTCGATAGGACTCCTCCTTCAGCTTGACGGCATCTCTTACTTCCGGTATCCACCACCGAGTTCGGGGGTTGCTGCCACGACAGGCACCAGAGACCCTGCGACCACAGCTCAGAGCAGCAGCTTCGACAATGGAGCTAGAGAACATGGTCCACTCGGACTCAGTGTCTCCAACCTCCCCTGGGATCTGCTCCTGGAGGTGGGAGTTGAAGACCGCACTGACAGATGGCTCTCCCAGATGTTCCCAGCAGACCCTCACAACACGTTTTGGCCTGCCAAGTCTGTCTGGGCTCCTCCCCCGCCAGCGCATCCAACTCACCACCAGGTGGTGATCAGTTGACAGCTCAGTCCCTCTCTTCACCTGAGTGTCCAAGACACGCAGCCAGAGATCAGATGACACAACTACAAAGTCAATCATTGACCTCCCGCCTAGGGTGTCCTGGTGCCACGTGCACTTATGGGCAACCCTGTGCTCGAACATGGTGTTCGTTTTGAACAAACTGTAACTAGCACAGAAGTCCAATAACAGAACACCGCTTGGGTTCAGATCGGGGAGGCCGTTCATTCCAATCACCATGTCAGGGCCCCCTCTTCTGGTCCTGCCTCTGCCCCGACCTGACAGCCTCCTTCCCCCTCCTCCCTCTGCGTGGCTGCAGCCTCCCCAACAGCTGCAGCCACTCCCCAATCAGCATCAGTGGCAACTCTGGGCAGCCGTGTCTCTCTGCATCATCACCGCAATAAAGACCGGTTAAACTCACCACTCCCTGCCAGATCGTAGTTTCTGCTCACCGCAGTCAGTAGCTGGCCGAGTTATAGTCTCCTATGTATTACCTGATTCCCGTCATTAACCTTTGTCTCCTCTGCCACAGTTCCGCTGCCCGGGTCGGCTGCTGCTCCTGCCCTGTTCCCGTCCCTGTCTGGTTCCTGCCCGCTCCCGGAGGAGCAGTTCCGTGGCTCAGCTCCTGCTCACCGTCCGCCTGGATCGGCTCCCCCCCTCTGGATTCCTGCCCCCCTCGAAGAGGATCGGCCCTCGCCGCTGCCCCTCTCCGCCGCCAGCCCTCGGCTTCCGCAGCTCTCCCTCCACACGCTGCGGCCGCCCGTCACCACCAGCCTTCCACCGCTGGTGCAGCCTGGGCTGCCGGACTCCAGTCACGTGCCGGCCCTCTTCATCATTCCGCCCTCCCACTGTGAGTTTTAGTGTAGTTCTCTTCAGTTTTCTAAATGATCCTGGCTTGTGTTCAATTCGGCTTTTAGTTTAGCTTAGTTTAGTTTCAGTTTCATTTGTTCTATATTCGTTCCTATATTGTCAAATAAACCTTGTTTAAATCTGAGTTGTTTCGAGTCTGTTCTGTGCGCCTTCATTTGGGTTAAGTTCCTTGACACCGTGACACACCGCCCTCCAGGTCTCACTGTCATTGCCCACGTGAATGTTGAAGTCCCCTAGTAGAACAATGGAGTCCCCAATCTCTATTGTTCTACTGGGGGAACAATGTCCAGAACCCCTCCCAGGGACTCCAACAAGGTACTATGCACTGCCCCTCGGCCCATAGGCCGAGACAACAGTCAAAGACCTGTCCCCAACCCAAAGGCGCAGGGACGCGACTCTCATTCACTGGGGTAAACTCCAGCACGTGGTGGCTGAGCTGTGGGGCAGTGAGCAAACCCACACAAGCCCATCGCCTCTTACCATGGGCAACTCCAGAAAAGTGGAGAGTCCAGCCCCTCTTGAGGAGCTGAGTTCCAGAGCCCGAGCTGTGCATGGAAGCGAGCCTGACAGTACCTCTCGACCTCCTGCACAAGCTCAGGCTCCTTCCCCCCCAGTGAGGTGACGTTCCGTGTCCCAACAGCTAGAAGCTGTGTCCGGGGATCGGGTCACCGAGGCTCTTGCCATCAACTGCCGCCCGATCCACATTGCACCCGGCCCCTATGGTTCCCTTTGTGGGTGGTGGGTCCACAGGAGGTCGGGTCCATATCATCCATTCGGCCTGAGCCCGGTCAAGAGGCCCAACCACCAGGTGCTCCCATACAAGCCCCAAACCCAGGCCTGGCTCCAGGGTGGGGCCCCGGCTGGGCCATAACAGGCAATGTCACGGTCCTTGTTCTTATTCTTTTCATAAGGGCTTCTTGAACTGCTTTTAGTCTGACCTGTCACCTAGGACCTGTTTGCCTTGGGCGACCCTACCAGGGGCACAAAATCCCCAACAACAAAGCTCCCAGGATCATTCATTGGTGCACTGAAAAAAACTGCTTCAGATATTCGAATGATCCGAATAGAGAAGTAAAATGTAGTGGAGACATTGATTTTTTTAAAAAAAATCTACAAAAGATTCTCAGTTTGGGTATAAAGATATGTCTATTATTTTGGTAACTATAAAATATTTACAAGCAACTATTTAGGAGCAGATTATTCTCAAGTTTTATTGGTTGTTCACTACAAATTACACCTTCCACATGATGTCATGTAATTAACATTAGGACCTGTGTTACACACATTGAAAATGTAATCATCAAGCCTGGGATGACCCAACCTTCAAGTTTATAATCATCCCTGATGATGACAGGTGGGTCGACAGCTGCAATCCCTCGACCAAAGAGCAGTCTTCTCAAATAAGGTACGTAAGGTCAGGAGTGCAAACAAGAGGATGCTGGTCACTTTCTTTGACATTTACACAGCTGTGCATTATGAATTAGACCCCCAAAGTCTGAGTGTCATCGTTGAGTTCTGCTTAACATTCCAAGGCATCTGAGATAGAACAGATGGTGCAAACAGCTCACCTGCTCACAGTGCATTGAAACTGTGTTTGTTCCTTGACTGCACCAATGCAATCATCGCTCCCAATCTTGCCAGATTTGACTCCCTGTGATATCTTCCTCTTCCTAAAAATGAAATTCAAGTGGAAGGGTTGTATTGACGAAATGGAAGAAATTCAGTGTGTATTGCAGGATTGTGCCAGACTAATTGCAGAAAGGGAATGCCGGGGTGCATTCCAGGCATGGCAGAAGTGCTGGGAGCAGTGTATCACTGCACAAGTAGACCAATTCAAAGGGGATACAATATAGTATACAAACTTATAACTAAGATATTATTAAGAACACACAATTAAAGCTGCAAGCAGCGTCGGACGGGCC